>NDXB01015488.1:0-14991 GCA_002631895.1 Agapornis roseicollis | reverse complement strand
TCTTCCTTTTTTTTCCTTTCCTCTTTTTCTTTTTTTTTTTTTTTTTTTTTTTTTTAAATAAAAGGAGCATTAAGTATGTTTTTAGCCAGCTAGGGAATGGCTAATCACAGGCCCAAGGCTGCTCTGGAGAGATGTCCATCTAGTTTGGCAGAGGTTCATAACTGGTTCCCAAACCAGTTGTTATCTATCACTCACAAGGTTTATGCCATATCCTTTGCTGCCCTTCAAGATTTCCCAAGGCCAGGGGATTCACAGCTACATTCCACTCTCTGCAGTATCCTAAAAGGACATCTGCTGCTGACAGAAGCTGATAAATCAGCCTGAGGACAGAAAGTCCTGGAGAGCACTCAGTGCTCTTGGGCACCCACCAAAGCATTCTATTACCTTGGTTACCTGTAGTAAAGCAGGTTAATTTTTCTCCTACTTCTTGTCAGATTAGAAGTATCTTTCCCCTCCAAACTTGCAGTTTGTGGAGCCGGTTGTTATTAGTGTAGCAGTAAACTCCAGACATATATCTCTGCAGAAATGAGATGTTAAAGGAAAAATTGTTTAGGCAGCTTCTTTATTTGCAGGGGATAGCTACAACAGGCTCCCGTTTAAGTTACAATTGCTGCAGAGCTCAATAGACTCTAATAGCAGTTTAATAGTTCAGACGTCACGCACATTATAGGCCTCCTCTCTGACTTTCCAGACCCAAATAATGTAAACTGCTTCCATTCAGGCAGGTGAATGAAGTCCCTAAGGTCAGCCAGCTGAACCGTGCTCCATAGACACCTCTTTCAGAATCACTGTCTGTAAAGACAGTTTATGGTGCTATCGCAGAGAAAACTTCCTTCAGTCAGATGAACTGTATCCATTGTGTGCTTGCAGCTTTTTCTGAGATGTCAGCAATGACAGTGATTAAAGGACATTAAAGCCATATGCAGACCTTTCAGACTCATACCAAAGCATACTAGGTCTATCTGGGTTGGAGCTAACTTCACTTTTGTGGATAAAACTGCATCAGGTATAGAGTTTGACTGAGGTAGTACAAGTGCAACACCATTAACAGTCTAGGAGGGGACATAGCCAAGATAGTTCACCCAGGCTAGCCAGGGGTAATGTCACATTCAGCATTAAAAAGGGAGACGGAGGATGATGATTGTGGCTTCTGAGATCACTGTTGTTTATAGGCTGACTGTCTGACTGAGGTAGGAGTGAGTAAATTTTTCTTTTTCTTTCTTTCCTTCACCTTTCATTTGCCTGTTAAACTGTCTTGACTTTTACCCATGAGGTTTGTCACACTCATTCTTCCTTTTTTTTTTACCCTGTGCTGCTGAGGGTGGGAGAGCATGAGTGAGTAAGTGGCTGTGTGGGTGCTTGTCTGCTGCCTGGGGCTAAACCACCACACAGACACAGAACAAAACATTAGATGTGCCAGTTCAAAAGTTGGAGTATGTGGCTGCCTGAGAGAAAGCACAGGATGAATAGAAGAAACAAAAGCGTTCAGTAGGTTCATTTCTTCTAACTTTAATGTTTTGGGGGAGGGGGATTGGGGGGATTGTTTGGTTTTCTTTTAGTATTTCTTTTTTTCTAATCTGCTTCTTTACCTTAATTTACAATAAATTCACTAGTACTTTGCATGATTAATAACACTTATGAAAAGATATTTTCAGCCTCTCAAAGTAAATAAAGCCATGCTTAAACTCAAATGTGAATAAGCTCTTGAGTGACTGAATTATCCTGTCTAGTGGCAAAAGACACAGCTGTGAGAAGTGTGCCAAGGTTCTGGCATACTGGCAACGCCAGGGTTGAAAATGGTACTCTGGTTATCTTTAAGCTATCTTTAAATACTTACTTTTCTATTTCTTACCTTACTTAAGCATTCCGGAGCTGTAGTGATTTTTGTCAGTGAGTTTGAAAAACAGATTAAAATTCAAAATTTCAGTCAAGTGGTGCACCATGTATCAAACACAGGGAAAAGTCCTATCTGAATGTTGCAGCTTTTACCCAGTCCTGTTTTCATTTCACCAGTATTTGCTTTTGCTGCTATTTTTTAGCTGCATCTGGTGTGCAACTATATTGTTTTAATGGTGATCTTCCACAGAAAAGAAGCATGTAGGCTTCCTACTGGGGACAAAATAGCTTGTCCCAGGCAGACAACTGACAATGGTGTGAAAGCAGTTCAAAGGGCTTTGATTTTTATGAATTGATAAGCTGAAATAGAACTGCTACTACTTATTTCCTATCTGTGTGATTCACACACAGCAAGGGGAGGATGTGTCCATTCTGCCACGTGAAGCAACTCCTAGTTGCACCATAGAAGTGAGTTACAATCATGTGCTCTCACAGCTGCCAGAATTCAGCTTCAATGCTGCATGCTCTTTGGAGTTGAGGAGCTCAGTTTAGAATTTAGTATGTCAAAACAGGAAGAGTCAGTTTAAATGATTCTATGATTCTAAATACCCAAACCACCAAGTCTGGATATTACTTATGCACAGTAAGTCGGCATTGTAACACTGAAGGCTTCATAACAAAGTCCTGAAATACAGATATAGACTTGCTCTGGATATATCCATTTCTCTGGAAAACTACTTAAGGGGAAGATAGTTTTCCCTTACATCTTGAGGTGAAGTGATATTACTTCTGAAGGTGGTGCTATGTTCATATTGCGCATATCATTTTCAAAGCACATTAGTATATTCTTTCTGTTAATGCTTCTCACTACTTAGAACCTGTTCTTTCATATTGTTGCTGGGGCAACTACGTGGCCACTAAAATCCCACCAGTCCATAGGGGCAGTGTGCAAACAAACTGAACAGCAGCATAATGCCAGGTAGTCCTTGGCAGTTTAGACTCTGGTTGGTGATTGCTAGCAAGTAAGTATTCATCTAACCAATGGCAATGTTATTTGGATGGAAATTAAATTATGGCTGGTAGAGGAAACAAGATAGAAACCAGAGTAGAAAGAAGGCACTCACTGTCACGGTCTAATTTGCTCTAAATATTTAAATTGATGACTGGTGAGAAATTATGAAAGAAATAAGATGTGAGTGTAATATTTGATAAGTCATAAAAATTAGAGAATACTAGCAAAGCAGATGTTTGTTGTGGTTTTGTGATAGCTTACATTGTTCCAATTGCAAAACACACTCAGGTGAGCATATTCTTTAGTTGCTTGTCATCTTCTATTTTTTCATCCTTGAATACAAACTGGAAAATCTTAGTTCATTCTTATACCTCATAATATTTTATCTACTCTCTCTTTAACTGCACCAGTTAATCTCTTTAACCTGGCAACTTTGACAAGATATTTCTGTTTAAATCTGTCTCCACTATGGTTCTCATGCTGAGACTAGAGCATGTCAAGCAGATCTGACAGGAATCCTACAGTTATTGTATCATTACTTGTTTTTCAAACTAATTTTAAATAAATTATAAACAAAAACTGGAAAGCAAATTTTACTGTACAAAAGGGCATCTATGAAATCTAGAGCATGTTTCTTTGAAGTAAAATAAAAGTAGGATATAATAAACTTAACAGTGAGCTAAGTTTTGTGCTGTATTATTGTCATGACTTGATTTCTTGTTATTTGTGTTAATGTGGCTTTGAAATTAGTCATGTCACATAGGATTCAGTGCCTTTCATAGATTTAAAGTAAGCCAGTATCAGACTTAGTCATTACACCATGGCACAACCATTACTTTTGTTTTTTTTTAAATTTCCTTGGATCTAAGCTTTTATCAAAATGGGTACAAATTCAATGACTAAACCCAAATTCTCTTGAAATACCTCTCATGTTGAGGTATTTCTTCAATCATCATTGAACCCAGCAGTTTGAGAAATGGTATATATTTTATATTACAACATTGAAGACCTGTAGAAAGTAAGCCAGATTAATCTGCTGTAGCATGGTTTCTTTAGAATCAGGACTTTCTGCCATAAGAAACAATCATATAACACCTCACCATATGAGGATTTCTACAGAAAAATGAAACACCTTGAGTGTTTAACTGCCAGTGTCTGAGACTGAGAGAATGTGGTCCTCCTGGAAGGCTACCTGGAACAAGAGACACAGAAGGGGGATAAAACCTCTGTTCTGGATATCCTGCTGTGGTACCAAACATAAACATCACCATCAATATTCATCTGACTGAAAGAAAAATAAACCCATGTCCATGTCTGTACAGGTTATTTGGAATCCCTGTATGTGAACGCAGAGAAATAGCCCTTTTAGATGAATGCTCCCTAAAGGCATTCACCTTAGATACACCTATGTCTATGAATCCTATATTTCAAAGTAGCCTTGAAGAGGCTTTATATGAACTTTGAGCTGTTCTGGATCTTAAAGAAACATGGTTTGTTAGGCTCTTCCTTTTGGTTTGTTTTTTCTTTTTTTTGAGGTTTTGTCTGTTAGCAATGTTTAGGAATTATGTCTTGTGATTAGTTTGTTTAATTTCTTTTTACATATATTTACTATGTGTACTCCAGGAGAAAGCTGTATTTTAAAAAGTCTATCTAGAGCAAGAATCTTTCCTGTACCAAATATGTATATGGACTCTAGAAAGTCCCTGCATATTTTCAGCTTTGTTAAGAATAGAGATTTTTGAATTACTATATATTTCTGAAATACCCTGGAGGCTTCAAAGCCTGTTTATGCCATATATTCAGGAGAAAAACACAGATTCCTGATCTTGTCATCTGAATACACAATCCAGCACTGCACTCAGAAGACAGCTGTCTTCTGAGGTGGGGAATAGCTTGATGATTCCCTCAGATATTTCTGAGATTTGATGGGTCATGTGCTTATCTTTGCTTCTTTTCATGTTAGAGGCTTTTTTTTGTTTTCTCCCACTTCTCACTGTGAAGCAGAAACAGCATAGGAGAAACAGCCTCCTCTTGCTGTTACTGAAGAAAACATGTCCTAGTAGCTTAATTTCTTTATAGCTAGAGGAGGTAGAGCACCCCTTCTTAAAGATTAATCTCAGTCAGATAGTACAAGTTGATCCTTTAGGCAGAGAGGCATAAGCATTAAAGAAGGAGTTTTATCCACTTAAAAATCCAATTTTTAAGGTAAAGCAAGGCATAGAGGGAGCAAATGATTGAGCCAAAGGTGGAGAGAAGAGACACTACTTCAAAAGACTGTTCACAGACAGAGAAGCAGCACAAGTGTCCGAGGAGCTTCATCTTCTGGTTAAGACAAGCAAAGACCTGCACAAAACATTTTTTGCCTTGTGTTTCCAACTCTCCCCTCATTGCATCACTGTGGATGAAAATGTGTTCTCAGATGAATGTTCCTACCCCCAGCACACCACCAGAAAGACTTTTAGAGCAGGCTCTTTTCCCTTCTCCCCTGCAATGTGCAGTCCTACTACCTTGGTAGTTACCTTGATATTACCAAAGTATGGTAACAACATATGGTACACCAGGGAGTAGGAAATACCTTGGAAGTCATACTAAAACAAGGCATGCACAGTACAAATGATACTTCCTTTCTCAGATGCTAGGAAACTGCAATTTACTCAGACTAGGCTAACAACACTGGTGAAAAAATGCTGGAACTGCAGTGTCTCATCCTCAGAAAAGGGCTGCAAGCACAGGAAAACTGCTTCCTCTTTAAAGAGCTTCAGAGAAAACCAGAGGTGAATAGTACAGTAAGGAAGGAAACATCATCTGATTTGCAGGATCAGGAAACTGAAATTATTCATAGTCTGAGGAAAATACAGCCTTGAGTCAGGAGGGGGAGCAAAGGTTGCCCCTTCCCCCCCCCATGAAAAAAGGAAAAGAAACATTAATAGAAGATTGGTTGTTTGTGCTTACCACACCAGCATGGACAGATTATATGGTGCCAAATATGATTGTCTCATTGCTTCTTAAGATTTGATGAGAGCTTTGTTAGACCTTGCCTCCTCCAGTCACAAAATGGGAGGGCAAGATCAGAAGCAGGTGAAACTAGATGATGCCTCATTAGGCAGTACCCTATGAAATCAAAAAGCAGGTGAAGGATTTCATGCAATATATGAGAACATAAAGACTAAAGCAACTGGGCCATATTCTGAGCTTCGGTTTTAAACCACTACTGTCCTTGGTTTCAGGTTTTAGTTTTAATCTGATTTCTAGCAGCAAGATTAGAAGCTCTGTAGTGAAGCATTTAAAATCTTCAATTACATCTTCCCTTCAAACTACAAAGCTTGTAGCTGTGAGCAATTCCAAACCTACATGTAGAAGTACAAGTTCTTTGAAAAAACGCTCCAACTACCAACTCACAGTGGATGTTATGCAGAAGTAGGACGTTATCCTCCAAAAATAATTAAGATATCACCAAAGAAATACAGGAACTGTAGCTAATGAAATAAATGCAAATGCAGTTCATTACATATCAGTATTAAGTGTTACACTGAATAATATTCCTTAGATGTATTCTGCGAATTTGGCAAGCATTACAATTTTCTTGTAATAGCAATAGAGAAAAAAATCATTCTTAATTGTAACACCTTTGGCTAGAAGGACAAAGCAGCTATCAACTGTCTTGCAATGGTTTTTATTGAAGCATAAATAACCTCAATCTTACTGTATTTGATTGTTCCTGCCCTTGAAAGTGTCAATGTTTTGTGTGTGTGTGTGTGAATAATCCATGTAATGTCTCCTGAATGAACCTTTTGAAGTAGTATAACTGAAATACAGGAGCAATGGGGTCTAAGTGATTATGTCACATGACTCACCAACTCAGTAGGTGGGGAAACTCTAAAAGCTGGTTTTTATAAATATGTGGTCCAAGGCAAAATATTGGAGCTAGGTATCATGGTTCAAATAAATCAGGTTATGGATACCTGAGGAGATCAATAATGTAAGACAGAGCACTATAAACTTTTTCTTGTCAAGAAGGCAAATCAATGCACCTCATTGACTTCACTAATGCTTGAGAATCTGGATAAGAGGTTTGATTCCTGTTACTAGATGTGCTATAAAACCAGCCTGCAACAATGAAAGTTGTATTTCATGTCAGAGCACATGACAAGACAAAGTGTTGCTCAGTCCATGATATTTGTAAGAAGATTCAGCCTTGGGATGGCTAATCCCAAATATTCACCAAGTTAACTGAGGAATTCTGTGAGTTCTTTTTCTAAACAGGATGTGTTACGTGCAATTTGTTAAAGATTGTCCTCTCCTTATATCAGACTAAAATTTTAAGTTAGGATATTGCAATTTTTACTTTGTAAAAAACCTGTTCTGAATTTCCAAATATGGAAAATATTCATTACACAGTCCAATTTTGTAATCTCTGGCTGCCAAAATAATGGGGGAAGTTACTGCTTCAAGTGCACAAGAATAAAATACACAGAAATGACAAAAGAAAACAACAAGTACTGGAAATCAGATTAGAGATGCATTTAGTGTGGAAAATAAAGGATTTGAAGAAAATTAATGGTCTGGAACTTAGAGACATTTTATCATTTTAATTAATCCTACTGAGGTGCTAGATGCTGTAAAATTGTTTAGGACAAAATATATTCAAAGAAATTCAACTGTATTTTTCCATCCAGAAGAAATGCTGTTATTTTTAATTCAGAAAAAAAAATCTTATTGTGGTTTACTACTTACACATGTCGTGTTGCAGTGAACAGCATCTATGGATCATTCAGGAAGTTAAAATCTTCTTAGTCTGTCACTTCATTCTTCAGAAGAGCTGTTTATTCACTACTATTTTTGTCTTTTATTATCATTGCCATAACTGTAATTTATTATGACAAGTGCAATTTACATTACTCTGTGGCTTGCACACCTGCCAGAGAAAACCAGGCTACTGAGTGAAGGTGGCTAGGTGAAAATAGGATATGAAGCTGAAGAGACTCCAGATCCTGCAGGTCGCATATAAGGTTCCCTAGTTTAAACACTTTGTTTCTAGAAATGGTATGCATGTCATGAAATCCAGTCCCTATGAGGATACAGTAATGGGGTGCACCATTTAATTCTCACTAGTATGTTGGTTAAAGATTAGTTCCACATAGGTGTTCCAGAAGCTACGTGTATGAGCATACATAAAATTAAGGTGATGTAAACCACCCCTAGTTACTGGCTTTTGGGAAGGAATATATCCTTGTTATACAAATGGACTTTTGTATAACAATCAAGCTGATTTTTTGTATAGAATCAAGCTGTTTCATGAGCCTGTCCAGGTTCAGTAGTGTGAAACTGCACTACGAAAATTTCCCCATGTGACAGGAACTGGGATGGTGGCAGAAGTGTTCCATGAGAAACGGGATCCAGCTGATACTCAGAATAAAAGAGACATCACAATGGGGTGCCTAGGAGGGAAGTTACAGTCAAAAGAAACACAAGGGAGAATAGAAACGTAAGAAAGGCTTTTTTCTGTCCAAATTCAGTTCCCTTTCATGAAAAGCAACATGCAGTGAAAATTATTAAGGTAAAAACTGGATCCCATCTTTGGGAGAGGCAGAACTGTCCAGGAGTTTACACAGACTTTACAGTATCACCTTAAAGCCAAATTTAATTAGAGGTATTGGTACTATTATTTTCTTCCTCTGTAACTCTTGATGACTGATTGCAATTAAGAAACTCAAGCTTCTTTTAATCTTGTAGACTGCCATTAAGAGTGATTTCAGGGTTGAAAACAAATATCCAGCATCCCAGACTCCAAGGAGTTATGAGTACCTGTAAGAATACCTATTTATTTTTAAAGAAACCTGTTATTCAGTATTCAGAGATTCCCCAGAAAAGTAGCAGATTCACTTTCCTTCAGCTGCAAAGTCCCAAGTGTTCAGATGGAAAATCAGAGCTTGAGACCCTTTCCCAAAAGCAAGGGCAATGGACGGAACACTCCAAACTCTTTTCTGTTCCCAGGTTATGAAAGAAGAAATTTTGGCCAAGGTCAGGAATACAAATCTGCAGCCTTTGTGAAGTAAATTAAAACTTAATTTCAAGTTGATGAAAAGCAGTCTGTTCCAGCCTTATATTATGCTCACTTTGTTTTTGTTTTCCCTTTTTCCATTTGTATAAAATATGTATAAGTTAACCAAACGCTCTAAAAGTACTTGCAAGCATCTTTCTGGTTTCAGATAGTGTTTGCACTTTCATGACTCTTAAAGTCATTTACTTCTCCCCTCCAGTTGTCCATAACTTCTCCAGAGTTAATTAATTTAGCATTCACATTGTAATGTTTTCAACTTATTCCATCACTAAGCCAAACAAAAACCACAAAGAAACACTCCTCCAACCCTCCCAGAGAACGCAGCTTTCTCAAACCCTGTAATTAAAGCATTAAATCTAATACAGAAGAAAAACAATTAATTGATGGTCGATGGTCAGTGTTTTTTGGTCAGTTGTATTATGGACATATAGCCAGATCTGATGTTCATTGGAATAAATGAAACTTGATAGAGGTTCGGAAAGCCATAGAAATCCAATGTACAAATAGAATTAAATCATTGCTGTTCAAAGTGTACCTCAGAAGACCTGTTGACTCATTTAATATTTTTGCCTAAGAATACAGAAACAAATCTAGATAAACTCATAATCCAGTCAGAGTGATAGAAAACTCTCAATAAGTCTTGAGCAAGTTATCAATCCTACATTTAATTTAGAACCCAGTATGGTGCTGCTACTCTCAGTCATCACACAAATGAGAGTATGAATTTCAAAGATGTTAAACTTACATGTATCACAATTACAGGCAGAGTTATGACAAAAGGGTTTTTTACTCATCTGCAGTGAGACTACAGTATTCAGACTCCCTTAAATATTTCATTTTGGTTGTGTAGCGTGGTGGTCTAATATTTCATGCTGCAGGAATAATGAAAAACTCAGGGGAATGAAAAGGAAATTAAAGGGAAAGATGTGCCAAAGCAAAGAGGCATAAAAAAATAATGTAAGAAAACCTTTCTGGCTTGCTTGAACTGAAATGTCAAACACAATATTTCTAATGCTTCCAGGTCTAGGTCCTCCTGCTGTTTCTGATTCTGGTATCTGTAAAAGTGTAGGCTGTAAAACAAATAAACAAACTTTCTAAAATTTTAAAAGCATCAAAAGCTCAAGAATGTTTACATTTGTTTTAATGTAGTCATTATATAACTGTGCAGATACTTCATTAAGGAAGTATATTCACTCATACAGTACCTGGACAGCAAATCCACTGATAGTTTAAAAATCAATCCTTGTTCCCCTAATGTGGGACCTAATTTTTCAATATCAAGAACCACTGCTACTCATCTCCTAGCAACTGCTAGAAAGCCTAGCAACTGCAAGAGTATTTCTTGCTATTATTTTATTTTTTGAGTCTCCTTCATGGAGTATATTCTTATCTGTGATTGCATAAAAAAATCAAAAGGCATTAGAGCCTCTGGAGCTGGTCTTTTTCAGCTCAGTTGTATGGAACTGTATTATATTTGGATAGCTACATCTTCTCTATACAGTGCTGCTACAGTACATTACTGTAACCCAGAGGTACTTAGGCAATTGAAGGAAGTATTCAAAATGGATTTGAGTCTGTCCCTCATGGCAAACCAGGGAACTCCTGGTCAGATAGCACCATTGCTGTTTGTTAGCTGCTGAAAGATCCAGGAGCATTGGATGGGTTTAACAAACTTAGCATATGTGTTTTTTAAAAGGGAAAGGTCTGAGTAAAGTAAAGATGACCCAACAAGGCAGAAGATACTCCCCCAGACACTCAATGGTACAACCACAAGGAGAGCTAAACATCCTCTACAGGTCACAGCTTGCATGTCCACATAGAAATATGCCTAGGCAGAAAAGCATGAACTTTGGGAAATAAGCTGTATCTTCTCTTGAAGTTGCTCTTATCCTGAAAGTCTCAGAATGTTAGCACAAAAACTTTCATAAGTTCCCAGGAAAAAAAGCAGTAAATAGAGTGAAAATATTGTTTGATGTCATCATTACTATGAAATTGATGGACAGCTAAAAAGCAGAAAAAGGGAGTACTACAGTATGGTCCTGAACTCTTAGACACTCTGCAGAGCCTAGATCTGAATGTGACCTCCACACAGGCCATAGAGATTTCAGTATTTTCCATATAAACTCTCTTTTATTTCTAAATTTGTTATTTTCTATCTAAGCTGTATGAACTCAGCAGGTGAAACTGAAGGAATACAAAATGAAGATGAGTTCTCTACACATGTAAGTGGATCCACTGACTAACTGTGTACAGCTTAAGAATAAAGATGAATTTTGGGAGTGTTCCTGGAGTTAATAAATGTAGAGAAAGTGAAAACCAGCATTTCCATTCATAAAATATAAAATTTCACACAAACAACATGTATCCTTGTGAGAGACTGATCTGAAATCAGACTCCTCTGTCCATTGTCTCAAAGACTGGTCTGAGAAGCTGAGATGGAAATCCACCTATCTTTTGTCTCAGAGATGGGTCAGAGTTGAGATAAGACTAATATCCATTGCCTGGGAGAAGAGTGTGAGGAGCTGAACTGGGACTCCACCATCCATTGCCTGAGGGATGAGTGGGGAAGAGCTAAGACTCTTCTATCCATTCCTTTGAGGATTGGTGTGAGCTGCTATCCCAAGAATTACTGCAGACACATGTGTCAAAGAGCTGGCTGCAAGACTGGGGAAACTGGTCCACCAGGAACGTGCAATATGTGACATGAAGAACAGAGGTATTCTTCCCCAGCTCTTTACAAAAGCGGAAAAGGTAATCACTAAGAAACACATCACCAAGAGATACATTGCCAGGGAGACACTGCCATGAGGATGACTCCAGAAGTACACCTCTGTGAGGACATTCTCACTCAATGATGTAAGGAAACAATGACTACTACGGACCCTGAGGGACATCCTCCATGAGACATCACTATAAGAGAAACTCCATGAGATACACTCCATGGAGTACCTTCATGGGACTCCAGAAGGACACTCCACGAGGACACCCACCACCAGCAGACTCCTGGAGGACACTGCTCTGATACTATGATACTACAAACCCTAAAGAACTCCCACCACCAACGACTATTACAACAGATCCCCGGGATACCACTGGATCCACAGTGGTGATTATCTTTCTCTCTCTGCACCCTGAATTCTTACTTCATTTTTTACCTTTTTTTCCAACATGTTCTATGGCTATCTTCTTTCTTACAATAATTTCCCTTTTTTACAAGAACTGTTTTTTTGTAATTTGTAACAAACAAACTGCCTGATTATGGTACTTGACCTAGTTTGTGTCTTAATTTCACTCTTGGGATCACAAACTGAAACAGCATCAGTCACTGAGATTTTTCTCCAGTGGGACCCTCACAATCTTGTTATGTCTTAGTATGTGTATGCAATGCACAAGGTTGCTTCCTGACTTTTTCAATATCTCTCTTTTCATTGTACAGCAAGGATTGTTAGATGGTTTTGCTAGTTTTTACCATTTCATGTCGTTCATACACAAATATTTAAATTAGAGACCTCTAGTCAGTACTATAACTTGAAGGCTCTACAGGTATTTTCTAATGGGATTTCTTCTACCCAGCAATTTAAAATTGAATAGACTGTCAGTATAAAAGTCCCCCAAGGCCTTTTTACATTTTTGGTGCTTACTGATTTTTTTTATTAGAGGGACATCTGCTTTTTACTCCTCCTGACACAGCTGAATGAGTCTTTTTTGTGTGTGTTATAAGATCTATAGGAAAGAAAATGACTGAACAGTGTCCCAAGTATTCTTTCTGGTTTTAAATTTGGTCCTCTCTCAAATGATTCAGGCCTCTCATATGGTTCTCTGTTCCCTTGAAATCCTTGGTTTGAAAAACTTTTTTTCTTTGTGCAATAACTAAATATATATGTTTAATTTCTTCTAGATATCTATCTATCTGCAAAAAATATAAACAACAAAGTGATGCTTGCGCCAAAATGTTCCAAAGTACATATTAAAAACCAATCTTATCCCACATAAATATGGGCAGAACATTCGCTCAATTATAAAGGTCTGACATGTACTTTTTTTTAGAACAGCTTTGTGAATTAGGTAAAGATTATAAATTGGTCAAAAAATTATTGGGAAAATAAAGCTAACATTTGAAATATATCTAAAAAAAGGAAAAAAAATAGGTCATGTTAATTGAAATAAGGTTTTTGAAAAGTTATTTCATACCTACAAAAAAAAAAAGAATTAGTAAAAGCCCATTGTCTATTAACTTGGAAAAGGTTGGTTTGGATCTCATAGTCTAACATAATCTCAGTACTTTTTACCATATCAGAAAAGAAAGCTACACCTTGAAATATAATGAGTAGTCTCACTATTGCAAATTGCCACTATCACAAAGAATGGGTTGGTGATTTTAATTCTGAATGTGTTATTTTTCCATTTCAAAGCAGGATGGGTTACAGACACTCTACCACATCTTTCTTAATTCCCTAGAACAGAAGCACTGGCAGGTTTGAGAACCTATCCTAGAGTTCTTGAAGGGTTCATAAGTCGAAAGGAGATTTTGAACAGTATTATAAGCAGATGGTGTTTTTCTGTCTGTTTCTAATTCAACCATGTCTGTCTTTGCTGAAAGTTTGATATCTTGAGAGACTTGATTTGGTCACAGGGGTTTTTTTGAAACAGACATTCTATTAAAGGGATGTGCCAAACCGATAGGAAACAAAAGCAGTCTGTGTTGTCTTCTGCATCTGTACATTGAAGAGGTGCAAAGACTCCTGCACAATTTTTTCTTTCAAAATTATGGAGTACACCTGCAGAAACAATGCATCTGCATTAAATTCTGATAACATGTCTCACAGTTCACTTTGTTTTCCACCAGAGCCTGTCAATACAGGATCAGGAAGAAATGTATGCTCAACAAAGAGAATATGGAAGTCATGGAGTGAAGGAGAAACTGAACCACTGGCATCCCACAGAGTGGAAAATATGCTCAGTAGAGGGGTGTATCTACTATTTTCATGGATAGGCCATTCTAACAGTGTAGTGATTTGCCAGTCCACCATCATTTACTTTTATTTAAGCAAGAAGAAAATTTTGGGCAAGTAGCTGAAGATGCCTTCAGAAATTGAACAGGAGCTACTCCTCTAGATAAGTGCCAACCACCATAGTCTAAGTTGTCTCCAAATGAATCAGTCTTCATAGCAGTAATGTGTCCACTGCTATAATGTCTCTGGTATGCTGCAACTAAGTCACGACTTCCTTTTTGTTTCCTTTCCCCCCATCTGTTTTCTCCCCCCCTTTCCTCCCCCCCCCATATCTTTTTTTTCCTGAGCTCAGCAAGACCTGGGAAATCTTATCAAGGATGTAGAAGCCTTTATTTTTGTGGTGCTATTAGCTACACAGCAACTACAGACTTGCAACTTCTGCTGACTACAGCTAGAGCATGATCCACAGTCAGCTTATAGTCACATCCCACAATCTATCACTGTATGTAAAGAAAAACAGCCAGCCTTAGAGAAGTGCATGAGGGTGGAAGGATGCTGTCTGATAATCCAGATGATCCAGTATCCTCCAAGAGCAGCTATCTCAAAGCAACTGCAAAAAACTTTTTCCTCATACTGAGCCTTTGTTCAACCAGTAAATGTTTGGGCAGCAGGTCCTAGGAGGCACGCAATAAGATGTGAACAATTGAATAAATAGAAGCAAAAATAAGGCTTGCTTCCACATGTGACATGGACAGTGGGATTGAGTGCACCCTCAGCAAGTTTGCCTATGAAACCAAGCTGTGTGGTTCGGTGGATATGCTGGAGGGAAGGAATGCCATCCAGAGGGACCTTGACACACTTGTGAGGTAGGCTGGTGCCAACCTCATGAAGTTTAACCATGCCAAGTGCAAGGTCCTACACCTGGGTGGGAGCAATCCCAGGCACAGCTACAGGTTGGGCAAAGAAGAGATTCAGAGCAGCCCTGCGGAGAGGGACTTGGGGGTGGTGGTTGATGAGAACATGAACACGAGTCAATGGTGTGCGCTTGCAGCCCAGAAAGCCAACCATATCCTGGGCTGCATCCAAAGGAGAGTGACCAGCAGGTCGAGGGAGGTGATCCTGCCCCTCTA
>NDXB01015487.1:23854-42306 GCA_002631895.1 Agapornis roseicollis | reverse complement strand
TCCAGTTCACCTTTCCTCCTTTCCCAGGGGTTAGGTAACCTGGGAGGTGTGTCCTGTAACTCTGATGCCCCAAGTCGCCACTGACAGCATTTCACCCTTATAAATAGTATTTCATCAACATCTGAGCTCTAGAAGTGTGTAATCTCACTACTGTAGGATGCTGCTAGTCTGAGCATTCCTCTATGGTGAGGAGAAGTCCTGGATCAAGGTTCCATAAAGTGAACCAGAATGGGCAATGGAAATGAATACAAGGGTCCATAACACATGTCCTTTTCTCAGCTTGAAGAAAAACAGACAAACAGAAAACCCTATCCACAACACACCAAAAAAAAAAAAAAATCCTATGAAATAGAGGTGAGGCATAAATTACTTTCTTACAGTAGTTTTGGCATAAAATCAGTCATCACTAACAAAATTATGGAAAAAAGCCTTTCTTTCTGTGTCCATAGAGGAGAAATGCTGTAAGGTACAAAGCTGTTGGGATACAAGGAGGTGTTAATGGGCGACTTACTTTGATTAAGTCAGCCTGTGAACTCTGAGTACTTACCTCTTAGGCAATCTTTAAAGATTACATTCTCCCCAGATTCATCTGAGATTCAGGCCATTACACTGGGATGCACTTGTCTTTGTAGCGAAGAGTTGTTTTTTGCTCTACAATAATGCTTTCTACTCAGTTTACTTATTGCTGTAAACCCTCATTAGTGCCTATGATCAGTTGGCACAACCATTCATTTTCTGTTTTAGTGTTCTGCTTGAATTCATTTCCCTTTCAGAGCTCAGCTCAGCTCTGAGCAAAAAAACCTCACTCTTATTTCTTCTCTATCTGAAGGACATAATTACTGTCCTCATAGCCTCTGTGTCTTCAGTCATCACAAAAGCCTGAGGAAATTTCAGAAGCACAGGCCAAGCCAAACGCCATTTCCTATTACACAGCTACCCTGATACAGTAAGTTTTCTGACCATTCTTATTACAAAGCAATGTGGTCTGCCTCCAGCACTGAGACAGCTGTAGTGTCAAAGTGCAAATGCCTTGCATTCTTCAATGCATTTATCCTCATAACACATTTCTGATGCAGAAAACTGTTTTATCCCTGCTTGTAAATGGGAATTGAGGCTTCCAGAGAGTTAGTCTTGAAAAGTTTCACCCTCTGGACATGTTTATCTATCCCCACTGCCTGTAGAGAAACCCTTGACAACTGCAGAAACTAGAATACATGAACAGGAGTTGATCCTCTCCTGAATTTCTTTCTCACTGAAAACCGCAGAGGAAGTAGTTAGTGATTCAGGGAATTGGGCAGGCAGGGACACCGACATCATGCTGCCACACTACCGTTGAAAACCAGCACTTTAGTTATTTTCAAGGTAGCAATAATGTCAGTCTCATTACTGAACCTTAATAATCTTCCCAGACTAAAAAAAGATAGCAGAACTGGTCTATTTCTGATCATAAGATCAAATTGGGGCAAATTATTCTTTTGGGCAGCCATCAGAGATTCTAGGCATTTCTTATTGCAAATACCATCAATCAAAAATACAGTACAGCGGTACAGTAACACTTCTTACAGGTACCCATGCTGAACACTGCTGCTCAAATGAACAGTGTTGTTCAGAGCACAAAATAAAGCTACCTTTAATTCAATAAATTCAGTAAGTAAACCTGTAAGTTGCCAGCTGGAAGAAACAGAACATTGTATGCAAGAGGAAGCACTTGACTGACTCTAGCAATGTTTGACATTTGGACTTTTTATTTGATGACACATATATACATGGTCTTTAAAATCAGTTAAAAACATTACAGAGATTGTTTCTCTTACTGTAAAACAGTGATCTCAAGGCCTTTGACAGAAAAAAACCCAAAGCCAAACAAACAAACAAAAAACCCCAAAAAAACCCAAACCAAACCAACCAACCAACCAAACAAAAAAACCCCAACAACCAACCCAACCCAACCCTAAAACCCAAACCACACTCTGGAGAAGTTAAAAGTTCATTCAAGTCAAACTCAGCTGTTATGTATATTGAAAATGCTGGGGAAAAGAGACTGATGGTGTGAATTGAAGCTTCTATAGTTCTGAAAGCCTAGTTTTGCAAGTCAGCAAAACTCATTTTCAAAAATCAACTACTGGATTAATATGGCAATAATCTCATAACTTTCTGATAAATGACCTTCAAATGGTGGGAAAAAGTAGCCTGTTAAGCAGTCTGCTTGCAACGAGTTGCTAATGAGAATCTATTTGATTAGAATTCTGTGAATACAAATTTCAAGGGTCCAGGTTTTTTAGTGAAGGGCAGTGGGCATATCTGCCTGGATATCTTGCTAATGAGAGGAAAATAAAAAAGAATTCTTGTGTTAATACTCATTGACAGTAAAAGTCGTGGTAAGAGAAAACCCTAATTCCTGTGCCATTGTTTCATCATTTTATCCTAGCCTTAATTTACAGACCCTTCCACTGTTTCTTGTTCAAAATGCACATGCTTTAGGTAGCCTACAACTTATTTTACCAGTTGGCACTATTCGTTCCATGTCTTGGTGTTCTTATCCATCCATGTGTCTTCTCATTTGAGCAGTGTAACTTCTTGACTTTCCATTTTCCCTTGATTTGATTCCCACTACCTCCAATGAGATAGAAAGCCTCATCATTCCCTAAAATCCCTACATCTACAGCTCCTATCATCTTCTGAGGATCTGGGTTCCTGGTGCTTCCAGGTTCAGATTTAGAATACATCTGTCCCACAGGGAAAACACAGCGTTGCAAGAACAGAAACTTCTGCTTTAGAGACAACAGGCAGTAAGCCTTTTTTCTTAATCTCACTTACAAATCCAGACCTACAAGCTTCTGAATCTACAAAAGCAATGCAAATATGTAATGAGAAAGCACAGTAATGAGATTCAAAGGACACTTACAGATGCCCACTTCCAATGACTTACCTCCCTTTATACCAGTGCTTCCAAGGACAGTCAGAAGCTACAAGGGCATGTACAGACAAACCTACTCATTACCACCAGATTAGTATGATGTAAGTCAAAGACTGCCTTGCACGATTTTGAATTAAAGCAGATTTTATCTTGAGCAAAAGGAGCCTCTGTCAACAATGCTGGGGGGAGAGGGATAAGCTACACCTTTTAGCAAGGATTTTATTAGCAAGGATTTAATCACAAATGAAGAGGTGAATGGTAATTTTTGATGCTGTCTTTTGGTATCTTTGCACAAACTCTCCAAAAATTCTTCACTAAATATGCTGTTCATTTCAATCACTTTCAATCTTGACTGACATTATTACTGCTCATTATTGCTGTTTCTTTATTTCAGAATTTCATTTCCCCCAAAATTTACCCTAGCTGTCTGTTTGGATATACAAGCATGGCCCATTTGCTGTTAAGCACATCCATAGTACTCTGCCTAGAGGATCAATTTATGTAAACAATGATTAGGTGAATGTGGAAAACTTGTATAGGGGTGATACAAAGCATCCATAAAAAGTCATGAAGGAGTATTGCAAAGGGATTACTTAACCTTTCCATCAGAAAGTGATTTGCCTCCCTCTCAGATTAATTCAGCTTAATTTAGTAGGCATTGTGTAGTTACTTCAGAACACCATTGTCTTTTTCATGTATATTGACTAACTGGTTTCAAGGCTGCAAGACAAGATCAAACAGCCACCAGCTGTAAAACCTTTATGCTGATTTCAGTGGGGTTGGATCCAGCCACCAAACCATACAGCCAGGAGAACAGTTACAAATACAGGGGAAAGTACTATAATGTCAAAATACAGCTCAGACTAATACTACATGCTGCAACTGCACAGATCTTCTCTAAGAAGAAAGGCAAAGAGAGGAACTTCCTGTGCAAGTCCTATTCAATAAGAGTTTCTGAAAATACAAAGAAATAATTTGGCACAGAAGATGTTGAACTCAACTCTGAGTCTTGTCACAGAAGATAAAGATGAATTGGAAGTGTATGACTGCCTAGGCAGTAGCAATCATAAACTGGCTGTATTCATTAACACCCACAGGAAGCCAGTACAAGCTCTACCAGTGCCTTCCGAAAACTTATGAAACTGTGCTGTAAGACTCTCTCTTGTTAATCTGGGAAATAAGGCATAAACCAGTGATGAGTGCACTGGTCGAAGTAGTTCGAACAAACATAACTTTAATAAGTGGATAAAGAAACATGGTAAAACAATAACCCAGTAAGACAGAAAAAAAGAAATATATAAAAATTTAGGTGGTAAAAAGCAGCAGGCAAGATTACTAACCTTCTCACAGGTCCAGGGCAGAAGTCTGAAGAAGGCTAACCTCCTTATCCCATCTAAGAAGTATCTGAAATAATCGGTATCTGAAGTATGTGGCACTGCAGAGAATGTATTGCTGTGTAAAAGGCAGGTTTTCTTCTTTGTACTGCTGGTTTTCAACTATACCATAGATCTTGTTGTTTCACAACAGGCATCTGTCATCATTACTGCAGCACTTCCCAGGTGCTGTTGATCTTCAATATGTGAGTTCTTCTAGGCCCTCAAGGAGACTCCTTCAATGCTTCACTCTTATAGAGTACACAAATTTACTCTTCAAAAATGGACAGTATTGACCATAATTTTCTTGTCTTAAGCTCTTTCACCCTAGCATTACTGGCTGCAGCTGCAGTGAGGGTATTTCCCTATGGGAATATTTGTCAAAGATTTGGTTTCTGTAAATTTCCAGACATGAGTTGCAGTCCTACAATTACTTCAACTTCATAATTTACTTTTTCTCTAATAAAAGAATCCTAAGTTATTGCACATCTGGCACGTAACTGATGTCTGGTGCAGCTGTTTATTTCCTCTTTTTGTTAACAGATACTAAGAGAAGACTTCTCTCAGACAGCTGCCTGCCCCCATGGAGTACTTTCGTAGCTATAAAGTATTTCTACTTCTGTTTACTTTGAACTGAAGAACAGATCTACCAGGGAGAACAGTTGACTGAAATTTTGTTTCTACGTTAAATTTTGTTCTAACAATAAGTTTCAGGTAATTATTTCTGAAGTAACTTTTCTGGGTAATGGAATACAAGGGCAGAGTGTGATTTGAACCCCATTCTGCTAGATGCATATACTATTTACTTTCAGCTACTTTCAACTACCTTGTCTGCTTGGAATGCAACATCTACATCCAAGAGCCTAAGTTCTCTGCAACAGCCTGCAGAGGAATGTAGACATCTTTGGATGGTAATTCTTAACACCAAAATTAGACACCTAAATTCAGATTATGCAGCTGCACCTTCTATACAGGAATCTACAGACCAAAGAAAAAGTGATGCTGGAGTGACCTTCTTGAAAGACATACAGTTAGTAAGACAGAATATAATGAAAAGCACCCCCAGTGCCTTCACCAGGAAACAAATAGGCTTTTTTAGCTCTGGTTTAAAAACAATTCACCTTGACCTCATCTGTCTTGCACAAAGCAAATACAATGCACTTCTGTATTATCCCTGGTGCTCTGGGTGGGCTTGTTGCTTCTGGCAAGGCACAACACATTGCAAATGCAAAACCTAGTGTGAGCCCAGGTGCTGCATTCTTTGTCTGCTGAAAATCAAAAGAGAAGCATACTAGAGATGGAAAAATGATGAATAACCATTGAGAACTACAAGACATTGCCAGGGTGTGCAGAGATACAGTTAGAAAAACAAATCAGCTGAAATTGAAATTGGCCAGAGATGTCAAAATATACAAGAAGGAGTTCCACAGCAGAACAAGTCCAGAGGAGGGCCACGAGGATGATCAGGGTACTGGAGCATCTCCCATATGAAAACAAACTGAGAAAGCTGGGGNGTCAAAATATACAAGAAGGAGTTCCACAGCAGAACAAGTCCAGAGGAGGGCCACGAGGATGATCAGGGTACTGGAGCATCTCCCATATGAAAACAAACTGAGAAAGCTGGGGCTGTTCAGCCTGGAGAAAAGAAGGCTGCGTGGAGACCTCAGAGCAGCCTTCCAGTATCTGAAGGGGGCATACAAGGATGCTGGGGAGAAACTATTCATTAGGGACTGTAGTGATAGGACAAGGGATAATGGGTTAAAACTCAAATAATGGAAATTCAGGTTAGGTATAAGGAATAAATTTTTTTACTGTAAGTGTGATGAGGCACTGGAACAAGCTGCCCAAAGAAGTGGTAAATGCTCCATCCCTGGTGGTATTCAAGGCCAATTTGGACAGACCCTTGGGCGACATGGTCCAGCGTGAGATGTCCTCACCCACGGCAGGGTGTTGGAACTGGGTGATCTTTAGTTCCTTTCCAACCCAAACTGTTCTGTGATTCTATGATTCTATGTCCACATGTAATGTAAATAATCTGCAATTCAGATAACTGATAGTTGACTTTTTGTCAGAAACACAGATTCTAGGAGTTTTCAGGTTAACAAAATAAACCCCAACCTTATGAGGGTAGACAGAGTATTAAGAAAAAAAAACAACCTCAAGTAAAACCAAAAATGAACACCAGGAGAAAATCCTAAAATGACTGAAGTGCCATCATTATCAAAGATAAAAAATCAAAAGGATCATTTAATCAATCTTAAAAAAGAAAAATGGTGTGAAACAAAGTTACCTGTCAGTCCTGTCCCATGAGAAAAGTTTTATTTATAGTCAAGCATTTATAATCTTTTATAATCAAGTGCATTTTCATCTACCACAGCCTAGATGCAATTAAATGATTCCTCTAACAGAAAATGTAAATGCTCTGACTTGTCACATTGCTTTAGTGCAGAAAAAATCTTTATTAAAATTTGTTTCTTGATTTATTTTCACATATTATATGAATCTATGTTAATCATAGCATCTGTCTGAAGTTTTCCATGTGAGAAGACTGACATACTGACATTTACTGGGACACATACGTAAAAGAATTCAACTTGACCAGCACACCCTGTCTCTTGGAAGGGATGGCACTACTATTTTCACTGTGAAGCTCATGTATATATAAAAGAAAGAACTCTGTGCATTATTTCAAAGGATGAGGTTAACAATAAGAATTTAAACAGATAGCTATAAAGTTAGTAAAGTGAGGATTAGTGCAGACTGTGGTGTAAGTTGAGTCCAGACTGCAGCTTTGTGGATTTTCATTTCATACTAAGAAAACAACCACACTGGACCACTAATGACATATTGCCTGTTTTCTAGGTCCCCAGACTGAGACAGTCAGAGTCTGATTTCATAGATGCTGACAAGTCAGTAGAGCTGAAGCCAGCAAATGCCGTGAGTGCTGGTGGCTAGCAATAGGAGGATGTTTCCAGGGAAGTACACAAGTAATGAAGCACTCAGCTGAGAGGACTGCTTCTGTAAATACTGACATAAATATTTATGAAATTTACAAAATACCATATCAAGAAACTGAGATGACCAGCTCCTCAGTGTTTGTAGGCTACTCTGATCCTGTGGTAACAAACTTCAGAGAGGAACCTAAAATAAAAGAACTTACTTCATTGTGGATACAAGGTTCGGATTGCATGCAATAAGCAAGACAAAATCCCATGATTAATGAGGGGAACAAAAATAAATGTTCTAACATTATCTAATCTACTCTATATTTTCCATCAAGTCTGGGGTACCAAGGAGAAGGTTCAAGTGGCTTCACCTGAGCATTTAAATGACTTGTTCAGTTCAACAACAATGGTGCTTGTGCTCTGCCACAAAACACTCTGTATCACTATATTACAAAAACTATGCAACATGAAGGTTGAAGAGGCAGGTTTAATTTTGTCATTTTTACTGTCTCTTGACTTTTGCCATTCAGAGTAAAAAATGCAGAGAAAATAATCAGTATTATAAAGAAATAATAGACAGACCCTTATGTACAATGCCCTATCAAAAATGCTGTACATATAACACTGCCTAACCCAATGCTGTTAACTAATACAGCCATTTCAATTGACTGCTAATTATATTGCTATGTAATTTAATATGACATGTAATATATATAATATGCACTATTCATACATTAAACTTTAACTGTAATTTTATTTTTTATAGAAAGGCGATAATATTATTTAGAGTTATGACTGAAAGTAAAATATTAATTAGTATGTTCGTCTTTCCTTAATAAGGTTTACCTCCTGGAATACACACTTTATAGCACTGGCTTGAACAATTACGTTCAATTCACACTACTGTTCTGTTTATAGCAGTGATTATTTGAGAACATTGAAAGGACTTTCATTTAAAGACAGAAAAAATATCCATACAGTTATTAGTGATAAAAAAGGAATTGTGACAAAACCAAAAGTGCATCTTGTGGGATCCAAAATATGCACAGATTAAATGCAGCAAGCAAGAGAAAACTAACCATGCTAGAGACCAAAAAATACAAAGACCAAGTCTATCAGACTATTTCTAGGCCATTTAGACATATATATACTAAAATCAGTTCACCTTGTCTACAAGACTCTCCTGATTCAGTAAGAGGGCATTTTACTGGGGTGGGGGAAAAAAGGTTTTACTCTACATACAACTGGGTGAAAATGTAATGAAGGAAGTCAATTTACCTGTGGAGGTTCTTTGGAAAACATTGCCTATACACATATTCACAGCGTGGGCATGCCTACTTGCAGCTATTTGATCTAGAATTGCTTGAGCAATGTCAGATGGAGAGGCTGCTCATCCAAGACCTTTCTTAGAATCATAGAAACATAGAATAGTTAGGGTTGGAAAGGACCTTAAGATCATCTAGTTCCAACCCCACTGCCAGAAGCAGGGACACCTCACATTAAACCATGACACACAAGGCTTTGTCCAACCTGGCCTTGAACACCACCAGGGGTGGAGCACTGAAAACTTCCATTCCAGTGCCTCACCACCCTAACAGGAAAGAATTTCTTCCTTATATCCAATCTAAACCTCCCCTGTTTAAGGTTGAATGCATTACCCCTTGTCCTGGCACTACAATCCCTAATGAAGAGCTCCTCCCCAGCATCTCTAGAGGCCCCCTTAAGAAAGACCCATACCCAAGGGCCCTGCCAAGGCACAGATGAGGTACAAACCCGTGATCTTTGGTTTACTGCTCTCTAACTTTCTCTTTGAACTTCATCTGCATAATTCTCTACTATTCTCATACAGAATTCATGTGACAAGGCTTTCAAAAAGAAATCTATTCAAATGAATAGTTCTTGTATATATGTGTGTGTGGCAGTGTGCACTTGCAGCCCAGAAAGCAACCGTATCCTGGGCTGCATCAAAAGGAGCGTGACCAGCAAGTCAAAGGAGGTGATCCTGCCCCTCTACTCTGCTCTCGTGAGACCTCACTTTGGAGTATTGTGTGCAGTTCTGGTGTTCTCAACATAAAAAGGACATGGAGCTGTTGGAACAAGTCCAGAGGAGGGCCACGAGGATGATCAGGGGACTGAAGCATCTCTCATATGAAAACAGGCTGAGAAAGCTGGGACTGTTTAGCCCGGAGAAGAGAAGGCTGCGTAGAGACCTCATAGCATCCTTCCAGTATCTGAAGAGGGCCTATTAGGATGCTGGGGAGAGACTGTTCATTAGGGACTGTAGTGACAGGACAAGGGGTAATGGGTTAAAACTTAAGCCGGGGAATTTAGATTGGATATAAAGAAGAAGTTGTTCACTGTGAAGATGGCGAGGCACTGGAATGGGTTGCCCAAAGAAGCTGTGAATGCTCCATCCCCGGTGGTGTTCAAGGCGAGGGTGGACACAGCCTTGGATGACATGGTTTAGTGTCCCTGCTTCTGGCAGGGGGGTTGGAACTAGATGATCTTTCCAACCCTAACTATTCTATGATTCTGTGATTCTATATATATATAATATAACAGTAATTGTGTTAATCTGCCCAATTACTGCTCATTTACACCTAAAGCACAAATCTTGCCCAAACTTTGCAATCTTTATGATGAAGGTGAATTCTGGCCTTGAAATATCACCCTAAGTTCATATCTGAACATGCAGTAACTACATGCCCGTAACTATGCAAAATATTAACACCTGTCAAAACAAGAAGAGGGAACTTCAAGATAGAGCTAAATAACCCATAATAATTAAACAAGTACTTGAGCTTCAAATGCTGAATTTAAAACTTTTTACCAATTATCCAAGGTTTAGAAGAAATGTCAGCCTATGTATGCCAATTATATTATTGACATATTTATCAAAGCAATATTACTTGATTACAAAGTGTGATAAATAATTGTCATTGGTTCTTTTTTTTTTTTTTTTCTTTTTTTGCTAGCATGTATAACAGAAAGGACTTGAACTTTTTGCTAAAAAGCATTCTGAGAGAACTTCGGAGACGACATGCTGGCGTATCGATGGCACAAAAGTGCACCCTTCAGATGACTCGGATTTTTTACATATAAGCATATTTTCCTCTTCAGAGTTTGAAAATGCTTGAGTGGTACTTACTATCATGTAATAGAAGTAGCGCGAGACTAGCTGTGGCATGTGTGTTTTTCCACTACAAATGCTTTCTACTCAATTACAGCCACAAATATTGCCATAACAATCCTCAAGGCAGTGGAACAACTGGAATGTTAATTAAAAGAGGGATCCTGAAGGGTTCTTGCAATCAGAAGAATTGATTGCCATGGTCTGCTGCTCAAGCTCACACTTGTCGATCCTTTGACTTTACTCCTGCTACATGAAAAAATATTTGAATTCTGACAAATATTTTTACATGTCATTAGAAGAAAGAAATTTTCAAGCTCATAGCAGGGCAAAAGTTTCAGTGTATTGCTAAGCAATGGCATCACTAGGATCTTACGAACATATTACAATTCACAGCTTGGCATCTCTCCTTTCCATCGTCTTGGTAAAAACAATGTTGCAGCTGTCTAGCAGCTTGAATGACCACAAACCGTAAAATAAGCCCTGGAGAAAAGGATGATAGCTGCTATCAATATCTTCTTTGCGTAACTTACACTGTGCATAGCATAGCTTTGTACAGGGGACAGCTGATGTGTTTCAGACATAAGAAATATTACAAAGATCAGAAAAGTTGGGGTTTTTTTATTTTATTTTTGCAAACAAAAGATTTTGTGGGCACAGAGCATATAATATTGAAAGTCATCATTTGTTGTGATGTGTGGTGTGACCACTTTTGCAGATATATGTGTTTCACTCACTGTAATGTGTGATATCCTCACTGCTGTGCAATGCATGTAAGTGTCTGACTTATGGCAGGATCAACAGGAGAGCTGCCTATAAGACAGTTACTACTGTGAGTGAGATTAAGCACAAGATCTTGCTTTTGTTCTGGTTTGAAATTTTATGTTCTCTAAAATCTCAGTGGAGAAAATTTGGAAGTCAAGCTGTTGTTAGCAGTGCAATAGTGTTCAGTAGAAATAGACACAAGAAGGAAGGCAGAGAAAAACCTAGGCCTTAACCTTGCATATCAATTCCAGCTGCAGGTAAAAGAGTACGCATCCCCAGGGAGGCAGAAGCTTCATAGGGAGTTTATCAGAAGTTCATCACTGTTGTGAAACACTTATGTAGCTAATGGACTGATGAAATACATTTGCGCTCCTTTGTTAGCTGCCCTTTGCTATGGCATATGGACCTCTCTCTTGAAGGCAGAGTGGCTGTGCTTGTGGCCATGTACGTAGAATGGGGCTGATTTAATTTCTTAGCTAAGGGGATCATAAAGCCTTTCACAGACTCCAAACAAAGTGCCTTATCAATCATGTAGTCATCGCTGTTAGATAAGCACTAACATATTTTCTTAACTTTTTTAAAGAACAGTAATTGACTATGAAACTGCAGAATGAAATGCAATTCTCTATTTTTTGTGCTATTTTAAAAACTAATCTAAAGCTCCTTCACAGATGCTAAAAATCCCCACTGCACATCAGGAAAAGATGGTTTTTAAAGTACTTAACGTATTGCCTGGACACATTTTGAAGCTATCTTGAGCTCTCCCAAAACATGAGGAGCTTCAGATTGCATACTTTATCTTACAAAAAGTTTGAACCATTAATATTTATTTGTATTTCCGTAGAGATGATTGCATCTGTATATATTGGGAATAAAATTAAAAGATATTTTCCAATTTTTTTCAAGGGGCACAATTTTCTTTTACTGTGGATACTGCTTGAATTATTCATGTTATTTTATGCTATGGTTTGCATAAAGAGGCTAGATTCTCTTATCTTTTTTTTCTTGTATATCCCTTCTCAACTACACAGCCACACTGGAACCAATTACTCCAATTATCTGAGATAACATGGTTAAGTTTTGTGTATTCATAGTCTTTGGAAGAAGGGAAGGTCAGGAGGATGAAAAATCTTGTCTATTGTGAGAACAGGTAACAGTTAAACTGATGTCAAAATTGTGCACAGATACAAATGTATTAACCCATTGTTCAGAGTGAAAGCTTTAATTGCAGCTGGAGAGACTTTTGCTTTACAAAAAATAAGCACAAAAACATTTATTTATGTTGCTGATAAATTATATTACAGACATCTATTTAATGTGTAAAATTGTAGTATATCCATGTGTTACATTTTACAAGCATGTAGGAAGTCTGGAAATACAGGATAGATCCTCCTCTGTGTTTTTGTTTTCTTTAATTTACATTTAAAGAATTGTCATTAAAAAAATCACATTTTGTATCTAAAATCCAAAAGAGTATTTGTCCCAGAACATGATACTGCTATGTGACCATGGGAGAAAGCCAGTGACTACCCTTGTGAACCATATTGTTAGCCTGAATTTCCTTCTCTGAACTCTGACATAATCCTAAACCTTTCTCAGCATAATAAAAACAAGCTGAAGCCCCCAAATACCAAACACCTTAACCCATTTCTGACTCAACAATGGTTTTCAAAGGTAACCTAGCAAGACAGACGTGAAACATTCAGCTCCTACAGTTGATCCTGCATGATTGTGTAAGCTTTGGAAAGCATCACAGGGAAAACTAGAGCATCTTACTATGTCTCCCTATGGGATTAGAGGAAAGCTGAAGCAAGCCCCAAGGGTGCTCAAAACCATGACCAAGCAGCATCCTAAATTCAATGGTCATACAGACTGCTTCTGAACAGGAGTAAGAGAGGAGCCAGGCGAGGGAGGCATAACTGAAGAAAATGCCTCCAGGTGTGTTTTATAGACACTTGTCTCCAAGCAACAGAGAATGCCATAAAAACTGTAATCAATTTATTACTGTAAAAGCTCAAAATGAGAAAGTGCCTTGCTTGAGGAATAACAGAATAGTAGAAAAATACCTTAGGACAATAAAAAATGCTAGGCTAGTAATTAAATTAATTGGTAGAGCCCAGGACCTTGGATGTGCTTGCCTTGTAACTCATACAGATCAATGAAAAACGTAAATGCGATTGCTCCCAATGGGGTACACACAGAAGGATACCAGAGAATCAGTTATTTCAGTTCTGCATGTCCATTACACTTGACAAAGTTGCTTTGGTGGTAGTAATGCAGTGATTTTTAAATGTACACTTCTTGCAGCCTATCAACTACATTTAAATGCAATGAGGAACATTATATAGATAATCATAGGCAAAGGACAATTACTCAGAAAAAAAATATGACTGCAAGGTTCAAATCATATCTAAGTCACATCTAGTAAACTTTTTGACCCCTAAAAATGTATCTCACATTGTGGTTTTGTAAATAACAGTAAATAACAGGTCCCCAGTTGTTGGTTGCCACATCCAGGAAGGCTTACAAGGGGGAGCCATTATGCTTGGCTTATATATACATAAGACACCAGAACCGGGGTAGGTAAAGAGGCCCTCAATTTGGCCTAACATGGCTGTTCTGCTGTCTTTCCTGGAATATGTAGGAAGACTGTCATGAAGAAACTCTGTGAAGCCCATAAGCTGCCAGGTTCCTTGAAATTTTGAACCTGAGCTGGTGTTAATGCATAAAAAACAGCTCAAGTCCACAGGTGGAGTGCAGGATACAGGGACTGCTCCATTTGCAGCCATGGTTTGTTTCATCAGCCCTATGGGCCAGGGACAGTGAGTTTGCACTATTGTGTCCCATAGCTTGGAAACCTGCTGAAACTGGTGCTGAAAAGGAGCTGCCCCAGGTGACACTTGCCTCAGCTACAGCACGGACAGTGACACGTAAGATCTGTTCTGGAGAGTGTACTGAGAAGGACCATATTCCCAGGGTGGTCCCTACGTGTCTGGATGGCTCAGCTGTCACCCTGGGGGTCATACAGTCCTCATATACCTCCTTCTGAACTGTGCTTTCTTTGTGGCACCTTTGGGAAACAAGTCTTGGGAGATACCTGGCATTATGCACTCTGCAGTTCTGGCTGTAGCAGTTTGTTAATAAGCCATTGGCAATGAATGCATGCTAAATTTAAATAAAAAAAATAAAATTTCAGGGTAAAACCCCCCAATCAACCAGACAAAACCCCAACACATATCCATGCAGATTTCACAAAAAAGAGTAAATGTTCTCAAGTATTTCAAAGTGATAGTTTTCACTACTCTGAGACTAGATGCAAAAATTAAGCAAAGTTTCAGGTCTTACCAGAATTGCTTCATTAATATTAATGAAGAGGACAAATTTTAGCACTTGTTAATATGATCTTTCTTTCAGATAACTTTTTACACTAAACTGTATTTTCTTAAGGAATGAAATAAGAATCTGTCCCTCAGAAGACTCAAATACCTGCAAACTCAGGGGCATCATCAAATTTATATACACTTTCATTTGAATGAATTACATAGGAAAATGTCATCAAGATTCCATTCACTATGTCCCTGAATCCCTTCATTAGTAGCTGGTTAAAAACGTGTCTTCAGGTCACAGTTGCTGATTTGACAGTGTAGTATACATACTGCTCAACAGCAGCATAAACACTGAAGATCAATTAATTACATAGATAAATAAATATACTCTTACCAATTCTGTTATTTCAAAGATTAGGCACAGGCTTGTATAACACTATTATCTGAATATTCAGACAAATTTAGAAGATTACAAATTCCTTTAAAATCAGGAAATCATAATATATTAAAACCACGTTGACTGAGAAGTGTTATTTCTATGAAAAGGTAACCAATAATACTGCAGCTGTGCTTGTCTGATGCTCATCAATTGAAGATTGATGAAGCATGAAACTTGCGATAAAAACCTTTCCATTATATGTGAGTAGTACTAAATCTTCAAAACATCCTGCTGCAGTTGCAGTATTTTCTTGAACACTGCAAACAGTCAGAAATGTTTTTGTCCAGAAATGACATGAATATCTATTCTCTAATTCTCCCATTATATTGCTCCTGGATTATTTCTTATCTCTTAATTCCTTGCAATTAAAGCCACAGCCTCACAGATCCTTGAGGCCCACATCATCAGTCTTTTTTTCTCAGTTCTTTGTTCTTAGCAATGCACTAAAAGGCTAGTTAACGTTAGCAGAAGAGATAACTGCACAGACACTAACAGCTATATAGTGCAGAAAAAATTGAGATCATGCTTTTGTTCTGGCATTGCACATGTAGACAGAGAGATGCAAATGGCACCAGATACTGAAATATCACAGTCCAGATTTTGGCATGAGAATGATTTAGTAACCAGTAACGTGAAAACACTATTTCTTCCCCACTGAAAGGTGATATATCACATTTCTCTGCTGTCTTCCCACTCTGAAATGGAAGAAAATGTTCTCTTTTGATCTAGAATCAAGTGTTCATACATTGCTAAACTTGCTGATAACTCTTCTGTCTGTCTGCATTCCACTGCATATATTCATTCTTTAATTATATCTCAATTTTAATACTAAGCATGTCAAATATGGTTAAAGAGCTGAACAAAGCACTTAAGAGAAGGCTAAACACTATGACCTTTCCACTTGTCTGATACTTCTCTTTCAGAATAATGATTATAAATAGCAATAATAACAAAGATTATTCAGTTAAAAATAATAAAATAGTTAATATGGCAAATGGGAAACTCCTGACTTTTCCAGTAGTTGCTTACAGGACTTCAGATAAATCACAGACTTGCTGTGCTTCCCTTCCTCTGCTTATAGTACAGGCTTTTTAGGAAAGCTGCCTTCCACTCCGGGTTCTTATAATCACAATGCTTCTCCATCATGTTGGATGCCCGTGGGCGCTAAGGATGGACCTTACAGTTTGGCATGTCTGAGCTTTCTGAAACCAAGTGCTATAGAGTAGTCAGAACTGTTGATTTAATGGAGACCAGTTTTCCTAACTAGCTAACAGCAACTGAAAAAGCGCAAACAATGGCATCTGATGTTTTAGCAATTCTAATTAGACATACAATAATGTCATCACTTAGTGTTGAAAACCAATAGTATAGCATCATTTACACTTGTAGTTTAGATTAATTGGGAATTATAATTTTAATGTAAATAATTTTGTTCTGGAAAAATTAACCTACTTACTACTTCTGTTTTATGAGCTCTCATACTAGACACTCAATAATCTGATTATTGCTCCATAAAATAACCTGAATATCATCATCTGACATAACCACCTTGTTGTTCAAGTAGTTAGTAAGCTCTGGGCAAATTCTTAAAATCATTTCCAAACCTCAGCTAGAGAAAAATATCTCATAGATACACATCTGAGCATCTCTCAGTTTCTGCCATACTTAAAGCACATTCCAATTGCTAAGGTTTGTGCCAAAATTTTAAGGCCAGGTTCCTAAAGCCTAATAAAATGCAAACTAAAGGTTTTCAGGAACTTTGTACAAACTGCAGTGTTGGGATTACACAATTTATACAAATTTGTTTCACCAGTTTAGCCTCATTGTAGACAAGAGTATGCATAAGTAAAATAGTTATCACTGAAGTCAGAATTAATTGGTTCAGAGTTTATAAAGTTTTCAAAGGATTTGATAATTATAAAAGCCTGACAATAAATATAAAATATTTCTGTATTTTATATATATATAAAATATTTATATATTAATATAAAAGCCTACATTGTTTTTAGTATACTTACGTAATGTGTAAAAAGCTCATGAAAAGTTCACTTTTGGGTTTATGATGTTTGGTTTTATCACCAGAGAAACAAAAAATACAGCTAAAATTAGGAGCTCAGGCAGAATGTAAGTCTTTAGAAATGAGTAAACCCAAGCATTTCAGACTTTTAAACTTTTCTAAAAATTAGCAAGCTCTGAGGTAAATGTGACTTAAGTGACACTCTACCAAAACTACGTCCAATTCCTACAGAAAGTGGCAATGATAGATGAACCATTTAAATGACCAACAGTAATTTTTAAAAAAATTTGAATTATTAATAAAAATAAGATTAATCCAATAAACAATTTTTATTAGAAAAAGAAAAACTGAGGAAATTTTGAAATTGATGCAAATGAAATAATCTGATTTCAACATTGCTAAAGCAGCTTTTTCAATTTTTTATATTTGAAATGACATTGTATGTTAACAAACTGATCCGCAATTTTTTAAAAAGGGAAAAAACCCACAGAACATTTTATTAAAAGGGCAAAATAGTCAGGGAGTAAATAAATTATGAAGTTTGTGAATAAAGATTTTGACTAATTTGATATTGATTAAAAATTAAAAAAAAATGATTTCTTGTAAAAGAAATCAGAAAATCCTCTTTTTTAGTTTCATCCAAATAAAATTTTCCTTCTCCTTTTCTACCTCTCCAAATTTTTTTTCTGATGTGGAAAGGCACCCCAATAGATTAAATAAGTCAGATTTAAAATGTCAAATAAACCAGCCATTGAAATGGGAAATTTAGGTCTAAAAAGACTTAAAAATTACACTTGAAACAATAGATTGAACCAACACACCACAAGACCATCATCAAACTCCTATTTTTGCTGTGTAGAGCCACTACAGTCTCTGTATACATAAGATGAACTGTAAATACTCTATCAGTGTTTAGAAATGTCTGGATATACTGTAGTGCAGCCAGGGTTTTCGCAGAGAGCAATAGGTTTGACTGAGCCAAGAAATTCATAGCATTCCCGGACACACCTCATGTTTCAACACTGATCATTCCTCAAAGATTTGGGTTTACCCTATGTCAAGCATGTCACATCTGTCTAGCTCCACCATGGACCTTTGCACAGGCAGCAAGATTCCCAGTGTGTTACTGGTATAATTCAAGGCTAGTTAAGTCTTGGAACAAATACTGACAGGATCTCCAGGAACTGATTCAGATTTTAACATGATATGATGATCAGGTAAAATGTTAAATTTACCCCCTCAAATGTAACATTGTCACACCATCTATTTAACCACCATTGCCTTTCTGTAAAGTGGAATGCAACTGTGAGATAGTTAAGAGGTAGCCTGTGCTGTTTACCAAGCAGGCTAATGCTATTTTAAGTGTTATACATTTCATTTAGTTTTCTTTTCAAAGTAATACCACATGTACCACATCATATTTGTATTTGCATATTTTGCTGATGATCCTAGAGTATGCTGTTATACACAAACATAAATCTAAAATTATTTTCCCAAAAGGAAACCTCCAGTGATGAAAAGAAAAAAAAAAAAAAAAAAA
>NDXB01015487.1:9132-20291 GCA_002631895.1 Agapornis roseicollis | reverse complement strand
AAAATTGGAAAAAAAATTTTAAAAAAAAAAAAAAGAGGGGGAAAAAAAAAAAAAAAAAAAAAAAAAAAAAACCAAACAAACCCCCCCCCCCAAAAAAAACCAAAACCCAAACCAAACCAAAAAGACAAAGCAAACCCCAAATGCTCAGAGACTATGAGCATATCAAGATTCAATATCTAGGATTCTATGATTCAATCTGTGTTATACATTACATACCAAAATACACGAAGCATGAACCAAGTTAACACGATGCTATTGAAAATAGAAAAATATTTTGAACAATAGGAAAAAATCTGAGACATATACACATCTAAAGACCAAAAAAGAGTGTGAGGTGTCCCTGCCTATGGCAGGGGGATTGGAAGTTGATGATCTTAAGGTCCTTTCCAACCTTAACTGTTCCGTGATTCTATGATCTTCAGATTAGAGAATAAAACTAAAGGAATTTAACTCCTTCACCATGACTTCTGGGAAATTCCCCAGAAGGTGACAGTAGGAGCATGTAAACTCTGTGTTTGCAATCATTGAGCAAATAAAACCAAAACACTCTAATGAAACAAAATGGTAAGCCATTAAAAATCCCAAATACCAGATGATGAGATCACACACAACACCATGTGGTACATCCACCCACTTTTTAGACAGTAACATATGATGTCACTTTATTTCCAGTACCAGATCTGCCATGGTGTCACATACTCCACTCCCTTCTGAAATCTTGTTTCTCTTCCTTCTTCTGCTTCCTATTGCAAACAGCCCTGCATACCACCATGTTTCCTGTCTCCTATTTCTTTGGCCTGAGTACTGAAAGGCAGCAGAAGGCAGTTTTAGGCAGCTTTAGTCATTTTAGGTGGTTTTAGGTGTTTTCATGGGCTGAAATACACCCTGTATTTTTCTCAGCTGTCTGACTTACAATTGAGAATAGATACGCCTTCTGGTTTGCAACATCATCCTTAAGTTCATGTGTGCCTTTTGGCAAGGAATTGCTTGTATTTTGATTGGCAGCTATCCAGTGGGGAGGTAAGAACCTTCTGAGGTTTATTGTATTTTTGCCTAGAAAGGCACAGAAAACAGATATTAAGACAATCTGAGCTGATATATTCCAGTTGTTTTTTTATTCTACTTCGTAATTACTTTCCTGTCATTATTCATTTTATAAAATTTCTTCTTAAGCTGAATATAAAGTCATTCTTACAGGTATGTGCTGTTTTTCCTTTTGACATGAGCACTACCTTTTTCATACAACCATTAATGCCTTGTTTTTGATGTGTTTTTTAAGGCCCCTTACTACTGGGATTTGGGATTTTACCTGACATGAAGATGAGTCCTACTAGCAGGTTGTGTCTAGGGCTTGAAATATGAGGTAACAGAAATATGGAAGAATTTAAACACTCTCCAGCTAAGTGAGGTGTTGCATATTAGCAACCATAAAACAGATACGCAATTGCTCCGGAGACTGAACAGGAAGAGTCTCATCCCATTCACACCTACCTTAAGAAGTGCTGAATTGGAGCCATTTTTGATCCCACACAATTATTTAATCTAAGAAGAACAGGAATTGGGGTTTTGGCCAAAATACAACATTGATGATTTGCTCCTCAGGTACTATTTAATTTCTGTCTCTTCTATATGTCTGCCTGTTAATCCTTGTGTTTTTTTCTTTAATGAAATATAAAGAGGGTATGTCTGTACATTACCACTGAATAATCTTCCAGAGATACCCTGTAGACTGGAAGACCGGTTATAATTTATGTAACTGCAATGAAATGCTGCACTACAGCATTTCATTTGGCAAGAATTAGCTCATTGTCTGCATTTCTCAATAATATTCTTTGGTTTCCTCCTTGCCTGCAAAGAACATTTACTAGTCATTTCTCTCTCAGCAATAGGAATATCACAGTGTTTTAATAGTCATTAGCACAACAGACCTTAAAGGTTCTTCATGTCTTTCTTCATAGTCCACATTTTTCTTCTCCACTTTCCTGATTTATTGGATTTAATGGTTAACCTTCCTTGTGATGAAATCCAGGAACCCTTTAAGTCAATGGTAAAACTGTGATTAAGTTAACTTAAACAGATTTTAGCCTTGTTCTTTACAGCTTTGAAACATATATAGGCAGCTGTTATGATGCCAGGTGTTCCTACTTGTTTACAAGGAGAGAGAAAGAAAGCCTCAGAATTGATTAGATACTCCTGTGCATTCTGGCTTTCTCATGAGTATGTGCTGACGCTTAGTACTTTAGAAACTTAGTTTACTTACAGGTAGGATTCAGTATTGCTTTGGGATTTTATGTTTTGAGACTACTGAATATTTATGTATGGAATTACATTCTTAGCACTACCTGAGTTTGTAAGAAACTTACAAATAAACAAACACAAGAGACAAATGCACACAAATCCCTTACCCCCACAACAGTAGTTTTATTCTATTAGTCTCAGATTTCTCAAATCTAAACAAGTGACTAAGCACCAGAATACAAACATGAAGAAACATCTCCACAGATCAGAAATTAGGAATATTTACCTTTAAACAATAAGTATTTTTCAAATTAACAAACATACAATCATGAAAAGTGGATGAAAAAAGTCAGCTGTAAGTAAAAAATATGAATCTGGTTTAAATAAAAATGCAATGTAGAGAGAAGCAGCAGCAAGGTGCTTGGTTTTCTCAAGGAAAGTGGAACCAACATTATGAGACCACTGCAGTGGTTTACATAAAATCAAAAAAAAAATAAAATTTGGTTTATATAAACAGTTTAAGTTTTATTGTGCTGGTCCTGATATTAGACATCTATCATTGAGCATAAATGAGTACCATCTTGCATTTTGCAAGGACACTACAATAATAAATCCTGGGGAGGCAGGAACTAAACAATTTATCTCCTAGTATTTACTTTTTCCTGTTTGGAGGCCATTGAAATGATAATCTTTGCAATCACTGAATAATACAACTCAGGAGGCAGCACAATCAGAAGACAATTTTCACCTTAGCCAATGTCTCTGCTTAACTTTAAGCTTCCTACAGTTTTATTCAGAACATTCCTGGAAGTGCCTCATTTTCTGTTCATTGGTTTAAAACATCCTCTGGAATTTCTCCTAGCTATGACTCTCATGAGATAGGTTTTTGCTCCTTGATTTATCCAAGGCTCAATAATGTCTGCCTGTCAGACTAGGTTCCACACAAAAAGGGGCTAAAGAAACAGTTGCATGCCCTTTTTGCTTGGCTCAAAGACTGGACCAAAATTCAGAAGGCAGCAGCTTGGGTTTAGCCCCTTATTTTTCTGGATAGACCCAACACTTGTGTTCTACTTCCTGAAAGTATAAAACTTAATGAACACTCTTTTAGACTTCACTTGGTAAGTACTCTGGTGTGCTGGCTTTTTTTGGATATGTTTTCTAAGCATCTTAAGGTTTTCACCTGTTTACAGAAACTAACAGCCAGACACTGTGAGGTATGTGAGAGAGGTATGTGAGTGAGATGCAAGCAGATACCCACTGTGCTCTGCACTGTGATAACTAGATCCCTTTTCACTACAGACCATATATAAATCACAGTTAATTGACAAGAGAACAGTAAGGTAAAAAAGTTTGAACATAGTATCTCAGAATTTTTGTTTTGATCTTTAGTAGTGGGTTACAGCTGGGAAGGGCAAAAATAATTTTATGAAAATAAAACAGTTTTGAAGAGGATATGAAAACCAAAGGTGTTGGAGGTGATACAGGGGTAACCGATGTGCAGGGGGGTAGTACAGAGGGGTTGTACAAGAGGGTTAGAGAAATTCGCTTGCTTAAACAAAAGTATTGTCTGTTGTAAGTACCTATTATGCCTACTAGCCCTGAGGGCATGCGTGAAGACTAGAAGGTAGGAAAAAGGAAGACTTGTATTGTCTGTTGTGAATACCTATCATACCTACTATTGATGAGGGGAAAAGCAGATGCCTGGTCCTATTGATAAGGGGGAGAAGCAGATGGTCTATGGCCTGGACACAGACCAGCCCCTGAGGGCATGCGTGAAGACCAAAAAGTGAAAAGTTTAAGAAGAGGAAGACTCATTTACTTCATCTTGAAGACCCCTATTCAGAGGAGGAAGACTCATTTACTTCATCTCGAAACCCCTGCCCATGACCAGAAGGAGCACTGTGCAGGCGCAAAGGACCTTCTAGTTCATTATAATATGAAGCAGGGATAGATAATGAATATGTATAGGTGTATTGCGTAACCTTACGAATATGTATACCTTTAGAGAACAAGTGTAGAGGCAAACAACACTGAGGCATGCATGCTTTGTTATCCCCATGCACCTCAGCTGAATAAAAAGCATACCTACTTTACAACTTTAACAAGTTGTGGAGTCTAACCGCACATCAGAGGCAGAATAAGAAAGGAAGACATCTTTGGGGGAATGTTCTCTAAAATTTGGAGGTTGCAAAACAAAAGTTCTTTTATTGCTTTAAGTGTTAATTTAGTGTCATGTTGAAATAACATCCCTAGCCTGACAAAATCCCAGGAATCATCCCTATAACACTGATTTTCATTTCTATAGAAAAGTCCCCTTCTATAGACCATCTTCTAGGCCAAGAAAGGCAGAAATAAATTATGAAGGAGAATACTTTGGAAAGCATTCTTCATTTTGACTTCTGGCCTGCACAGCATCACAGAGGGTCTGTCACACAAGATGGAAATTTAAATCAAAGACACCAAATCTTTACACACACAAACAAGGAAACAAAACAGGCTAAATAAACTAATAAACAAACATTCAAGGTTTTGCCTAGGATGAATGTGGTTACAGAAGAAAGGTGTAGTAGGAATCCTGCATAATATGGTGTGTGGTTGTTTGTGCAAAAGAAAAAGGCTTAAATACTTCATATGCATATTATTTGCATATGAAAACAACACTTGGCATAGCAGGTGCCAGACCTGCTGAGAAAGTACAATGCACCCAGGAAGTTACTTAAGGTTGCTAGGATAAAGTAGAACATTTTGTTGATTTTATGGAAGTGTTAACCTCATCATTCATTCTGTGTGTGCCCAGTTTGAAATGATATGAGTTAATCATCTCAGTTAATACCATGAGTTCATCTGTTTATTTGTATGGATAGTTTCAGTGCCTTCTTATTATCCTTATTTCCATGTCCTTGTCACCTCATCTAAAGGTTTTGGAGTTTTTTCCAGTCTTTCATCAAAGGTAATGAGTTATTATTTCCAAATCACAATCTGATTTGCAAGTCTCTGATAATGCTGTTTCCACAGGTGTAGTTTAATATAGTTAAAGGGTGAGCAGAATAGCAGAACTTTTATTTTTCTCTCTTGGATGATCTGGTATAGATTTTATATATTTGACCCTCTCCAGATTGCATCACGCCATACAACAGCCCTTTAACCAAATTTCTAGGCTGGCCGTTCCATTTATTAACAGTGTTTTCCACCAGGCCCTAGGAAGTGTTGTGGTTTCAAGCACTTTTCTTCTGGATCCTGTGACAATACATGGTAAGAAAAAGGATGCACATATTTTATTTTATTTTTTTTTTAACTTTCAGCTATCAGAAAAGGGCTATTTGTGCTGTTTTGTTAGGCATAAAGGTATATTTTACCAAGCCCTCTGGAGCCAGAGCACTGGCAGAGATTCCCCATGAACTCGAAGTTGTTATGTCTCCCATGCCCTGTATACAGCCCGAAAGCAACCTTCCTCAGTGTGCATTCTCCAGCATAAGCACGTAACAGCTTATTTGAAGCCCTTGTCAAACATCATATTGACAAACTGTTGACTATAAAATTTTCCCAGGAAAAGATACAGAGAAATTGGCATTGGTGAAAGTCATTTTTTATACTGCTTATCAGCCAGTAGAAGGCCCTTTTGTAAAATTCATGGTCACAACAGCATAAGAACAGCAAACAAAAAAAGAAAGGGTTTTGTTAGTGTTAAGTTGGACAAATTGAACAATTTCTAAAATGTGTCAGAGCAGAGAAGCACAGGAGATCAGTTCAGGAGGCTGATGTGTTCCTAACTGAGCTGGAGTTGTCAGGTGCCTCTGTGTCACACGTGGCTGTATGGGGGTGCATTTACCTCACCCCTACTATTCTCTGGGCTGCTCCACCATTTCAGAAATTCCTGTCAGGCATTGGCCTTTGTGTAATGAGTTGGGAGGTGAAATGTCCTTTGACCATACCAGGAATTCTCACATGGCGAAGGAGGGAGGGAGGCACTATACCAGAGACTCCTATTCCATGGCTATGGTGGGAAGTGAGAAAGGGGTTAATCAGTCACTTTCAGGCAGCCTTAGGGCACTCTCCTTCCCTGGTCATAGCCTGGTTGCAACAATTGCATTTTTGCTGGAGCTTTGAAAAATATCTAATAAGTATCAGCTTGGGTTGTGGCCAGGATGGAACTTCACTAATGACTAAAGCAAACCATCTTGTGACCCTACAAACAGTGGTTCTAAGAGAAGCCCTTTGAGCTCTCCTAAACTGTAGTGGGCTGCCAGCAGCTTGTCCCTCTAAGTAGGATGCTTCTCAGATTTGTCAAACTCTCAAGCTTGTGGTGATCAAACAGCTGTCACTAAAAGCTGATGATGGGACATGGGCTGATGTCCCTCACCAGATCCTCACCCATTAAGAAATGCCAAGATGTTTGACATGAATCTTCCACTGAACTTGAGGTGAATTTTTAGCAGGTACCTTTATATATCTTTGTGTGTGAGTGCACACGTGTGTAAATTAATTCAGACATCATATAGCAAGTGCAGTAAATCCTACTTAGCCACTTTGTAAATGTCAAGATTAACCTTAAAACTGCAGACTGCTGATAGGTTAAATCCATGTAAAATCCCGTCTGTGGTGAATTGGAGCACTTGTACCTCATTAGATATAAAACATTGACCAAATCTGAGACTAAAACTTGATCCAGCCACACCTAAGCTGCACCAGTAGTTTAGAAAACAAGGGGGTTTGTCCTGAGCCTTGTGACTCAACAGGATGGTATCCCTCACCCTTCCATATCTTCAGTTTCTATGAGGAAATTTTAGCCTTATTCTATTTGATTTTCCTTTTATATATATTACATTAAATATAAAGTGTTGTCCAATATTGAGGCTAGGATTGCACCTAGCTGCACCTCCATAAGGACATGAGAAAGCAAGGGGGATCTATCTTGAAACTTATGACTCAACAGGAGGGTCTCCATTATCTTTTTGTGCCTTTGGTCTCTGTTTTGGTTAATTTATTTCAATTTTACCTCAATTTTTATTTATATATTTCATCCATGTAAGAAGTAATAGAGTGAACTGTGTCATCAAACTTTGCTAAGCCTCACTTTTATAAATTTGTATTAAAGCTACATTTGCTAATACCATTAATGGTGATTCCTTGAGCAACCCTAAACTACTAATTTTGTAACAAGCTGGAAATGCAGTTACCCTTGGCTTTGAGGTGGTCAGTATGTAGCCATGGTTTCTGGAAGCTCTGGCTCCTCAGGAATCACCAGACCCCTGGCTACCCCAGGCAATTTAAGGAATGAGTTTTCCTGGAATCCCGGGTTGTACTTCAGCAGCAGTTATTAGAATTGGAACATATCTGTAGGAAATGTAGTTTTCAATGGAGTGTCATGCCTATGACATTTGGCTTTCAATAAAACTTCAGTGTAACAGAACTACAAGCAGTCCTAATCAGGACCTGACAGAATATAAGGAAAAGGAAAAAGAAAAAGAAAAAAAATTACTTTCCCTCTCTGTGCAGATCTTTAAGCTGGTTTGGTCTCAAGGGCAGCTGTTGGCATGTCCTGGACATTAGTATGTTTCTAATGTTTCATCCCAATATAGGAAAATGAATTTCAGAAAGTCAGCTGTAGACCAGCAATATCTGAGTTATGTCCTGCTTTCCCCTCAGGCAGCCTACTGTCTTTCAGTGCTGCATTTCGTATCAAATTAGAGGATGGTTCAGAGAAAGAACCAGGTAAGTGAGCCAGGCATTACACCACTCTGAAGCCCCCATTTTCAAGAACTTGTTATTTAAAACCAGGCCTGATTAATAACAGAGCTCAGCTCCATAAAGTGGAAATTGCAAGAGAACTCAGCACCATGAATGTCACCAAGGAAATAAAATATTCCTGTGTTTGTGGGCATTGAACTCTTGTGCAAAGTCATGCCATAAAGCCACAAAGTAAAAAATCACACTTCTGAAGTCTAAAATGACAGCAACATTGAATTAGTGTAGTCATAGCCTTTTAAAACGTCATAGTGCTTTTGGCTGTGCACACTGAAAATGCTCATTATTATGATTAGAAAGATAGGGGAGAATGAGTTCAGTATTATTCCACTCTTGCAGATTTGGAGCAGTCAGCAAAATGTATCATGATTAATATGATGGCTCCAACATTTTGAAACAGGCTAAATGGATTTAAATGTTTTGGAACGACAAAGCAACACATAAAAGCTTAACAGTGCTCAGTGCTGGCCTGAAGAAGCTACAGCATTATAGTCGTTGTACAAAAAAAAATTGCAGATAATGAAAACTGAAGTAGAAAGTATTGATTTTTACTTCCCTTTGTTTTCCCATCAGGTGGAATGGAGCAATATCACTGTAAAATGAAATTCTACAGTCTGAGAGCCATTGCCTTTCTATAGGGTGAAAACTCATGAATATTTTGGCATCTACACACTAGAGACATACAAAATGTGTTCAGACTCCCACTCTACCACTACCTAATCATAAAAGACCTAAATTCATTAGCTGCACAGCTTTGACAGCTTAAACACATCATGTGTCTAAGGTATATTTGTAGGCATCCCCAAATGCTTTCTAAATTGGAGAAGCATGAACAGCAATTAGCTATTGGATCATGCTGTAATCCACAAATTGTTCCTAGGAAAGCCTCTGTGTAGGGATTTAGCCCAGATCCTTGCTTGAAGCTCTGCTTATGCATATTATTCAACCCTTTTCATATAAACTATACACATTTTCTGGAGAAATGGAGACCCATCCATGTCTCTGCCAGCTAAAAAATATACCACTGGAAGAACAAGTCACATTGAGATCATGTCTTCCTTATACTTTTCATCTACCAATTGTTTTACATATTTTCATGTGAAGAGAAATAGCTTTAACAGGAAGAACATAACAATCATCTCCTGCTCAGAGGCTAGAGTAGCTCCTAGAGTTGTGAGTTTGGGTTTACACAAATTAAAGTGATCATGGAGAAGTGGCATATTTTCACTGAACTGTGTTTGACTGTATTCTGTGTATTATGATTTGGATTTTCCCGTGGCAAGGAGTTTGTGTGCCATATAACCTACTGTACTTCAAGCTAATTCTTTCAAAGTTAAGATCACTTCAAGGTGCTTGTTTAGGGCTTGATTCACCTCCTTTTCGACTTTGAGGGTTTTTTTCTCATTGCCCACTGGTGAATTTCCTTTCCATTTTGACCTTTCTCATTACAAAATTGGGTGATCTCATTATTGTTTCTTTTAAAAAGGAAAGTATGCAGGTCTATTGAGGATTTTGCTTAGGAATTTCACTTAAAGAAAACATTCCTAGTTTGAGAGACTTCTATTAAATTTACCATTGTGGTTTTAATGAAAGGGTAAATGTTAAATGTCTGGTTTAAAACTTTATCAAACTTTAAAATGTATTTTAATGAAGGAAGAAATTCAAAATCTATGTTGTCACTCACATTGCAGGTATAATACAGAACAGAATGTCTTATTATTCCCGTCATAATAGTGTGTTCATGTTTTCCTTTGAAAAATCACAATTCTGTGCCTTACAATAAAGCAAAATACACAGTTCTTAATGTATAAAAATCTTCAGTTTTTTCTTTTTAGAATTAATCAACTACTGACAATTATTAGTGATGTCGTGAAGCTGAAAACTTCTTACAAGAGAGTCTAAACTACAGAAATTGTGTGATTTGGCAACTCATGCCTTCTTCCATACAGAAAAGAGCGCTGGGTATTATTCCTGATTCAAACATTGATTTCAACAGTTCTTTGATTGTGAATTCCTTTCTCTGTTTTGACTGAGTATCTTCAAAGTAGTAGCTCTCTCAATATATGTTTCAACAGAAGCCATCCAAATTAAGCCCATAGCTCACATGGTATGCCTAGATAGGTCTAAAATTAATTCAATTAGAAAAGGAGCACTAATTTTCTTATGCTAAGCCAACTGGTATCCTACTCACTTATTCAGCAAAGTGTTCTGTGGGCCAGAATGCTTTTATTTGGTCATCTTAAAACACATTTATTTTTATGTAAACCAATAATCAGTTTCCCACTGTATAAGTTCAGCGTCACCCACAGAAGCCAGCAACAGCAAGCAAGAGAAGGTAGCTGTAACCTCATGGAGGTTGTGCAGGCAGCTTCTGAAAATCCTAGCTATGGAGACTTAAAGGTTAGGGTCAGACTGTGTCTGCAAATACTTCAAGTTATCCCAATTAAATCACTCATTCAGGTTGCAGAATATTTTACTAGTTTACAGAAGTGTTTTCTGGTGGAAACTGATTCCCATAAATTCAGTATTCAGGGCAAGAATCCTATCCTTTGCCACTCTGTGGCATTTACAGCTTTTACAGTAAACATGCATTCCTTAAGAAGCAAAACTCTAAACAGCTTCAAGTAGAAAAGAGAAATTGACAGGTGACATACTGGTTCTGCTCCATTTTATTTTTCCTTTTAAATTGTTAGTATACTCAAGGGTTTACTAAGGCAAAAACATTTGGATCTACTTATACAACCATCAGTGATTCACAAGAGAGACATCTGAAAAGCAGTACTAGAACATTAGTCACACTTGGGAGTTAAGTAATTTACAATATTTATCTGATGCATAACATAAGCACAAGTTGCTGCACTGCCTACTTCCTAATTTAAAAATCACAGAGCAAGCAAAATGCAGCAAGACAATCCACACAAACCTTCTCAGGAGTGTGAGACACCTGGTTTGGAGATTACATTTTTTATTTTGGTTTGTTTTTCAAATTTAAGCTTCCCTGTAGTATTTTTTCTCTGTCTGAAGCAAATTAGTAACTGCATTAAAACTTGCAATATTATTCTTAGATATGACTGACATGAATATTAATAAAATTAATAGAAGTAATTCTAGCTATTTGAAGGAAGCTCCCTTTTTTTTCCTTCAAGGTTGGTTTTTTGGTGTTTTTTTTTTTTTTT
>NDXB01015486.1:86765-107337 GCA_002631895.1 Agapornis roseicollis | reverse complement strand
ATTATATATAAAAAAAATAAAAAAAAAAAAAAAAAAAAAAAAAAAAAAAAAAAAAAAAAAAAAAAGAAAAAAAAAGAGAGAGAGGAAAGCAAAATTGTAAGATAATTCATATGACATATTGAGAGAGATGGAAAAAATGAAATGAGCATAAAATGTCTTTGGAGTAGTTGTAAGCACTTCTTTTGTGAGGATTCTGATGAGCATTTTGGGGTTTTTGCAATCAGAGTTATTTTGTCAAGAAAGACAGCAAGTCTGAGAGAGAGAAAAAAGAAAAGATAGAGATATTATGTAAATTACTAGATACCAGATTAACTATAAGAAAGCAGAGTTTTGTTTTTAACTATGACTATTCACTGCATTTCCCCTTCTGCACATATGCTGAAGACAGAGATCCAGAACAACAGAAAACCAAGTTTATGCTCAAAAAAATGCAAGGTATTTGTTTGCTAAAACCCACAGTATCTCAGGATAAGATTTGTAATACATCTTCCGTAGAAAATAATAATCCATGTTTATAAAATTCATTCTTTCAGAATTAGTTTCCTACTTTAGATATAAAGCAATGAGTTTGAATGATTTATCAAAAAATAAATATGCAATGGGTTCACAGTAGAATATATCAGTGCTAAAATCTTTGTAGTAGAAAGCTATTAGTTAGGTCTAACTGTTGTTTAGTTGCATCCAAGTTTTATTAGAGCCAAACATGGGCTGCATGAAGTCAATATGCTACAGATTTTTTTCACTGAGAGCTTTTGTAATAGATGTATTAACTTCTGGGGAAGAATAACTAGGAAAACATTGCTAAGTGCACTTGGAAAAGAAAAACATACAGTCGCACAATTCCACTTTTTCTGTGTTCATAAAATTTTTATGTATATTCTTTTACTATTCAGGAAAATGCGTTATCTTAATGAAAATTTATTTGTTAATATAAGTCAGATACTTTTATTGCTTTGCACCTTGTATAAAAATTCATACTTGAAACATACAAGTGGGTATAAAATAATAACATTCTAATTTGTCTTCTACCTTCGTGAATTCTCATAGTCCTCTGAGTGGATGAAAATCAGAGAATAATCATGCCCAATATGTTTCAAGTATTATTTCTATTTCCATACTGAAGCCTAACAAACATGCTGTCTCCATTGAAATCACAGCTATTCAAGAGTAGAATTTGCCTCATGTTAAATCACATTTTATAGAAATGATGTTAGGATAAGCAGCAGGGTGACGGGAGTTGGAGGTGGGGTAGGGAAACCTATTATTTGAATGAGGAAAAGAGGCAGCCACAATAGCAAATAAAGTGGGAGGAAGCTGGATAGCAAGTTTGCTATGCAAATATATCAAATGCATCATTGTCAAGGTATTTTGCCTGATGTATTTCCCTCACCACCTAGTATTTCAGCCATTGCCATCTCAGTTTTTGACTGTTGTGGGCACCTTAAATACATTTTTCAACCTCTGATTCAGTAGAGAGTTGCTGCATGGAAGCAATTTTTTTTGCTTAAAATACCTTATCCAAATTCTCACATCAGATAAAAACTATAATCCTTCTTACAAGTTAGATCAAGGTATCTTTTCAAGCAGCAACTTCAACACCAGAAATCAGACAAAGCTTTCTGAAGCTGAAATTATCTGGGAAAGGATTAAATAATATCTACTATGAAAAGTGCCAAGTCCTGCTCAATAACCTCCTTATTAATAATTAAATATTTTTAAATACTTTTTTAAAAAAAAAAAAAAAAACATAACTTAAAGATTTTTNAATCAGACAAAGCTTTCTGAAGCTGAAATTATCTGGGAAAGGATTAAATAATATCTACTATGAAAAGTGCCAAGCCCTGCTCAATAACCTCCTTATTAATAATTAAATATTTTTAAATACTTTTTAAAAAAAAAAAAAAACAAAAACATAACTTTGAAAAGAGGTGTTTAATGTAAGGAGAAACTTGTTTCTATAGATTCTGCCTTCATCATAGCCCTATCTCACTTTGTCAAATAATAAAAATTATTTTCAGACACATAAAATCACAGTTTAGAAACCTGACTGTGAAACATGTAAAATCTAAAACATTTAAAGATATGGGTTTTTTTTCAAAAATTTTGAAAATCCAGCTTGGATTGACTCAATTTAAGTATTTAAAAATCATTAATTCTTTCCAGATATGCTCATTATTTGCTAGTATGTTAGGCAAATTTCTATAAAGCTCTCTTCTTTTTCAAGTTATTAATAATGCTCAATGGTTTGAGTTTTATAAATATGAGAAGAATCCTACATAAAATTTGAGCTGGATTAAGGAGCTCACGAATTTTTGAGTAATATTCCTTGCTAATGAAATTCATACATAGCAAATAAATTCACAGCTCACTTTGGGATTTCTCTGTATAACCATGCAGCATTTTCATTCTTGGCTTAGTCTTACATCACTATTTTCTATCTTATCTGCAATGAAGGTTTATAGCCCTCTATCTCTGGACATATTAAATCAAAGTACACCCTCTGATGCAAAACTATGACCTTGAAGTTTGCTTTCTAGTTCCCCTTCTTATGAACCCAGAAAGTTGGAAGATATTCCCTCTAGGTGGTACTAAATGAAGTAAATTTTGATGTCTTCCCATCTTGTGAATTACCTATCACAGCAGACAAATCCCATTCATTCACTATAATTAGTACTTGCAAGGTGAGGCGACTACCTTGTATTATCATGTAGTACTACAGCAGGAATTAAAGAGAGGAGGGGAAAGGAAATTCTCCCATCAGAGCTCAACATGACAGACTGCACAAATCAATTTTAATTAATCCTGCCTCTTTAAATCTGCCTGCTCTTTTAGAAAGATTACTATCTGCATCAGGCACTATGGCAAGATAATTAACAAAAGCACTGCAGGGCACTGATAGTGCTAGCAGCCAATTTACTTGGCAACATCTTGGTTTTGTGAGAGTGCCAGGTTAGGAGGTCCATTGCATTAGGAGTGGGATTTGTGTTCTATCTTCATGTAAAAAATACTTATCTTTTATCAAGGAACACCTTGTGAGGTTTTAATTATATGGCTTCAAGAAAGAATTAATGACAGACAACTTCTGAAAAACAACTTCAGTGTTATGAGGCAGACACTGTTTCAATATAAGATTTCTGACAATGCAAACCCAGTGTGTCAGTGCTATTGAAGTTCATCCTGGGAAGCATAAGCTTACAAAGCATTGTTTTGTTCCAGTTTATTTTTCATGCTACTTGGCACACATTTCAAGCCTCCTACTGTAGAGGCCTGACTTTTCAGAAACAATATCTGTTACATTACATTGCTTCTTTTCCTAGTAAGGCACTTAATGGAGTGATACAATATATAAATCATACATAATAATAATAATAATATATACACCAGTAACAAAAAAATTGAGATTACTAACAGTAAGTTTACTGATCTAACATTGAGGTGTTTGCCCTAAAAAATTCTCAAAGTAGCATCTGTCCTTCAGAAACAGCAAAGCAATTAAATTTTAAAATATTGTTTGAAAGTGTCATTAAAAAACAGATTAACAGTCTGGGGGGGTGTGGGTGTGTGTATGTATATATATATATATATATATATATATATAAAATCTATCTTTTTGAGTAGCATTTCAGGGTAATTGAAGTAGTTTCATATGATTTATTTTTTGGTTAAAATAAAAAAATATGGATCATATCATACAAAACATTTATTTGGTACAAATTCAATCTGCTATTTAAAAAATTCTGAAAAAAAAAATTGTCAAAGTAGGTGTCATCTGTCTTCTACAGTTAAATAAAAATTGACATTTGCATTCTAGTTAATTCAAGAGAAACATGACTGCTTGTTCATGGGTAATCTAGGTCAAACATCTATCTACTCACAGTTTGCTGTGTGTACTGTCAGTGGTCATACAAACATCGTGTTAGAACACAAACTCTTTGCAGCAATAACAGCATTGTTATTTCCACTTAAATAACAATAAAACATTACATATAATTTCAAGTGGCTTCATTCAGATCTCTTGCTCAACACTGTAAGAGCTTTGACATATAAGTAGTGCTTTCAGACTGAAACTGATAATATGTTTTACTCTGCTAAATCAGGATCTCTTTATGTACTTGGTATAGGTGTCAAGGTTTTGGTAGAGGGAGACCACCAGAGTGGCTCCTGTTAGAAGAAACTGCAGCTGCTGTGTGCGGGAAACAGCTGTTTGCAATCTGATGGAGTAGATTTATTCAGAAAGACTAAAGCCTGTGGAGAAAACCCACTCTGGAGCAGGAGAAAAGTGTGAGAACAGAGGAGATGCAGAGAGAAAACTGCTACATACTGAGGGTAGCGTTTCTCCTTTCTCCATCCTTCCCAGTGCTGCTTGGGAAGGTCTTGGGAGTGAAGGAGTGAAGTTGGGCATGAGAAAGGGGGGAGGAAAGGTATTGTTTTAATATTTGCCTTTTGTTTCTCACCAGTTTAATCTACTTAAATTGGCAATAAGTTAATTTTCTCCAAATGGATTCTGTTTTGCCTGTAACTGCTGAGTAATCTATCTCAGCTCATGGGCTTTCTCATTTTACTTTTTCCCTCTATCCTGCGAAGGAACAGGAGTGGGTGAGCAGCTGGAGGGGCTTGTGGCTGTTAGCCAAGACTAATGTACCGCACCTTTACAAGAACTAGATAAATTTTATGTGCATCTCCTGACATTTATTTTTACAGCTGCATCTTACAGAAAAGCCAGCTTTGCAGTTTTCATTTCCTTTTTCTTACAGACTAGTTGGACAATAATATTTTAATTGTATGAATCTTTTGTTTAAAAAAACCTCCAAACCCCAAAACAAAAAACAAAACAAACAAAAAGAACCCCAACAAAAAACCAAACTCTACTATGTTGCTAGATCATTCTGCTTTTTCTTTTAAACTGTTAACTCCAGTGGGTGAAAATATGAATTCAGAATATTTTTAGTTCCCCAGAAATTCTATAGTTCTGCTTACAAGGATGATGTACAGAAGAACTTGATGACTCTGCCACAAGAAACTATTCCTGTTTCAGCAGCTACCTCAGTGAACCATAAACAGAAGTCAGAGAGCTCTGTCACGAAACCCTGCATACAAAACCTAAACACTGGAAACAGCAAAGCACAGTATTTGACTCATGGTGGGGCCAAATAATATGACTTGCAGAACATTTGTTTTCCTCTTTTGTCTAGGTTCCTTTACCTAAACACCAGCATATTTAAAATTAAAACACATACACACAAGAAAATAAAATACAACTAAAAAAAAGCTGAGAAGTCCAGAGGAGAGCCACGATCAGGCCACGATCCCCCATGATCAGGGGACTGGAGCACCTCCCATATGAAGACAGGTGGAGAAAGTTGGGGCTGTGTGGAGACCTCATAGCAGTCTTCCAATATCTGAAGGGGGGCTATAGGGATGCTCGGGATGGACTATTCATTAGGGACTGTAGTGACAGGGCAAGGGGTAATGGGTTAAACAGGGAAGTTTAAATTTGATATAAGGAAGAAATTCTTTATTGTTAGGGTGGTGAGGAACTGGAATGGGTTGCCCAGGGAGGTCGTGAATGCCTCATCCCTGTCAATATTCAAGGCCAGGTTGAACAAAGCTTCGAGTGGCATGGTTTAGTGTGGGGTGTCCCTGCCCATGGCCGGGGGATTGGAAGTAGATGATTTTAAAGTCCTTTCCAACCCTGTTTTATGATACTATGATTCTAAGTTTTCTATCAGAACATCTAATTGCATTCTTTTGCTATAGAAGATTCAGAGTAACTTTGAGGTCAAACCAAACAGCTTCTGTCTGTCCTACACACACAAGGTAAAATTTGAAAGCACATAGACTAAGATCAAAATGTTTGTGTACATCAGCAGTAATGTTTGCGTACATCAGGAGTAATTAAGCAAAAACAAAGAAAACCTTTATTTACTTTGGAAAACATTAGACACTTGTCTATTCTACTAAATTAAACAATGCTAAGGAGCATTCCTGTGCATTATCTGTCCTGCTGAATCATTGTAATAGTTTCCACCCAAGTCTTGGCATAGGCTAGGCAATACTTTGTCAAGCAATTTCTTGAGATGGAACAGAAGACATGGAACAGATACTAACACAGACTAAGGACCATTACCAATAGCAGTTGGCCTGTGACCACTCTACTTTGGTGGCTAAGAAAACAACATGGATGTGGACCATTCCATGCAGCACAATGAAACTGTACTGTGTTGTTAAATTTTACAGGCACAGATGCACACACTCCAATTACCATTTTCACATCTGCAATGAATGCAATTGCCTGGTTTGTTCTACTGCTTACACTTCATGAAATGCCCTCATTTCAGGAAGACCAATACCAGCATAGGGACTCTTGATGACAGTGGGTTCTATGAAACCAACCTGAACCACACAGGTGGGAAAAGATCACCAATAATAATAAAGATTAAAGGGACTCTTTAACAGACGTTGGAGATACTATTGCAAAAATATACAGCTTTAAGTCATTGGCACCATAGAACACAAAGAAAACAATAAACAGCAAAGCAAAAAGAAACTCTCTGGGATATTATTTGGAACCAAATTAGTTATATTTTATTTCAGTATTTGAAATGTGTGGCTATTGCTTTGGGTTTGTATCATTTTAATCTTTAGAGAAGTGGTGAGACTTGGGGCTAAGTTATTCATTTCGTACTGTAGGTATCAGCATTTTACTTTCCCTCCAGACACACTGAAGTCAACAAGAGTTTCCTATTGATGTTCCTAAGTGCTACAGCAAGTACTAAAATTTCAAGTTACTCCTAACATCCTTCTATGAAATTAATTGAAAATGGTCACTTGTGAAAGATTTTATGTAATTTTTCAGTTCATCTACTGTATACAAAACCCTTAAATATTTCAAGTATTTAACTCTGTTCCTTGTGAGTGTAGATTATAATTGCTTAATCATGAAAGAATGTTCCAAAGACAATTTATTAATTCTTGAAGACACTAGTGCTCTCTCCATCATTACAACTGGCATTCATTCTTCTGCATTTCTGATATTATTAGTGGGTAAGAAACACTTCCATGCAAAGGAAAAGTTGGAAGCTTATGAGCACCACTTAAGCTTTGCCTAAATGGACATGTTCCACTTAGCTGTAATTAATGACAAATTCCTCTTTCTCTGATTGCAGTGGTGATTGGCCCTGGGGTTGCTTGCTATGAGCCACAGCAACTGCAGTTATGATAGTTTTACTGCTTCATGGAAACCAGCTGAAGAGAAAGTGGATATTCTGATTGACACAAAACTGAATATAATCTAACAGGTTATTTTATCATGAATAAAGCAACTAGCACAATAATTACATTACGAGCACAATGGCCAGCAGACCATTTATTCCACTCAGCAACAGTGAAGCTAAACCTGGAATATTGTGACCAGTTTTGTGTTCCACAGTTGAAAAAGATAGAGGGTTACCAACATAATCAGTCTAGCACTCATGACTTTCAAGAGAGGCTGAGGGACCTGGCCTGTTTAATCTGGAGAAATCAAGGTAAAGAGGCAAGAGCAAACTACAAGTACTTGAAGGGAATTTACAAAGATGACTGAGCCTAACTCTATCTAGCACTGGCAGAAAACCAAGGTGAAGTGGGTAAAATTAGCAGCCTGAGAGATTCACATCAGTTTTTTATTACCAAATATCTAAAAAACGTATAAAAAATAGGAGGATACTGCAGTTCTAGAACAGGTCACCTAGGGAAGCAGCATAGATTCAATCTTTGGCAACTACCAAGACTTCGTTAGACAAAGCCACAGCTATTGGTGATAGTCCTGCTGAGAGCAGCAGTTTGGATGGCTTCTAGTGGTGCTTTTAACCACCACTTCTATAACAAACTCAAAAATGACATGGAGTAGAACATTTAAAAGTTAGACCAGATGTCCCGTCATTGACTTTGGGGGTTCCTTTGATAGAGGGTTGGTCACTCTTGTCAAAAAAACAGAAAGCTACTAAGGAAAGTCATCATCCTGATCTCTCTCTTACCCATTCTTTGAACTTCTTTTATGAATACTCTAAGTTGTATACTTAAAAGTCTCTAGTAGGTCTTCCTAATCATTATTCAGCTTATCCTATCACAGAGAAACTAATCTGGAACTTCAATTTAATATGTATACATAACTATTGTTAAAAATAATGTTTTTCTTCTCACTAGACAAAGAGCAGCTGTGTCTCATATACTACTGAATACAACATCCAAAAGGAAGAGAAACAATATTTCTCTTTGAAGTTCAGTTCCTTGAGAAAAAAGTGCTACTGGCCAAACTTCAAAGAGAAACTGCCCTTCCTACCTGGCCGAAGCACTTCAGAGAGAGCTAATTTACCTCTCTAGTGAAAGGCAGGCCTCTCAGCAGCCCAGCTGCATAAGAAATTATGTAGCTGGTGGACTCCAGAGTTAGGTGACAATTTTCTTTGAAGTTTGGCTGCTCATCTCATTAGCATTTCAGACATGTTGAAATGATTTACTTCCCATTTTGATTTCGTGTAGAAAGATAAACGATAGTTCACAACTTAGCTGCTAAAGTTGTAGCACAACTTTAAAAAGTTTTGAAATTCTTGGATGACATCATGGAGGTTTTTTGATGTATGTGATAGAGGCACCAATTTTTTGCATATTGCAATACCTGGACTGCCATCCATAAGTGACAACATAAGTATCTGTCAATCAGAAGTGGACAGAAACTATTTGGATAAAGTGAAGTGTCTTAATCCTAATAACTCTGATTCTATAGCAATGATGATGAAAAAATCCAATGATTCTTTGAAATTTATAAGCATTAAAATTTGCCCAGCATCATTAATTTGTTTAAAGTAGCTGGCAGTTTGTACTTTATTATATCTGTAATGTAACATCTACACAACTAAGGAAAAGGTCAGACATGCTAGAATTCTGCTGCACAACAATTTCCTAACTGGAAAATTTTTCACGATACATTATACATTTTTTTTACAATTGACTTTCACAGAATTTAAAGGGCATAGCTCATATGTCTATGAGGGCTTGAAATAACCAACAAATCTCTTCAACCCATGAGACGCCTGGCAACCTGTAAGTTATACAGTTATCTATATAGGATCCAGCACTGAGTTTTCATTTCTCTATAACTACGATTTTCATTTAGGGGTATTTTTATTATGTGTCTCTCAAACAAGCCCTGCAGGCTCTGAAAAGCTTAAGATATTTCTTAAAGGACATCTTTAAAGGAAGAGCCCTGGAGATTTAAGTGAAGTGTTCAGATTTTCAATGAATGAATGAAGGAGTAGCTCGGACATCTCATCTTGTTGACTGAGACTTCCAGTCCTCAAATTATCAGAACTCTAATCTTATAAACTAGAATCTTGGCACAAGATAAATGTTCATATGACATACATATACTGACTTCAATCTACATCTTACAAATACTTGCACAGGTGGAGTTTAGGGAACGAAGAAGAAAAGAAAAATAAAACGTAGTTCAGTGATTTAAAAGATAGGGAAATTGCAGTTGCAGGGAAAATTGTGCTTCAGATAGAGAACTTTCACTTTATTGTGAATGACAAAAAATATGTGAAGAACTGGAAAAGCAATGAAAAGAGAAAGCAGAGCTAAGCTGCAAGGAAAGGGAAAATGTAAGATTCAAATATAATAGAGACAGGGAATACAAATGAAAAGATTTTTAAAACAACATACAGTGAATGGAAAAGATTACAATGGCAGTAAAATAGCATTTTTGCTATCTATCATTTTAGCACTAAGATGATTTTAATTTTATGTAGTACAAAGTAATCTTAAGAGAAAAACTGTTTTAAAAAGATAGTTTAAATACATTAATTGATGTTTAAAGAGCCATATGGTAATCTTATTAAGACACTTCAGGGCATGTTTCATTAGTCTAGTAATACAAACGTCAGGTGGTAAAAGCAGTCAACCATAAAATGCACCTGAACTGTATATTAATTGCCAAATAAAACACACTCTGCTGAGTTTCAGCACTTTACTATTGCAGCAAATACACATAGCTCAGTGTACAAGCAGAGTTTTCTTTACAAGACACCTCTAAACACTACAGCAACACAGCACAAGGAAAAGCATTAGCTAAAAATAGTTTCCTCCTCAAGAAATAAGGATGTGTAGGGTTTCATCTGTCTCAGCTTATCAGGAGCAAGGTCATAAAGATAGTAAAATCATTTCATACCTTATTTGGTCTAAAAGGCATAGGTAAGGGTAGCTCTTCAACAGATTCTTGGTCTTTATATATTTTTCAGATTATGGATTTAGAAGGTTCTGAGAAAAACTGCATTTCCTCAAAATAAGAAATAACAAGATCTAAAGACTGGATGGCAGAAACAGTGCAGCTGCTCCCAACTGATGCGACACAAGCCTAAGGCCAAGTCAGAGGCTGAGTATCAAGAACTGTGGCCCCATTAACAAGTAACCTCTGCCTTGCACCAGTCTAGTGAGCAACCACAATGTATCAGCTGTGAAAGTACCAGCATGGCACAGAGTGGACTTGGGAGACTGGAGTGAATGGGGAGAGAGCCAGATTAGAAATCCAGAAATAACAAAAGATTTCTTGTCCTGGGTTCAGCAGTAGCAGTCATTTTTCTCCTTAGTAGCTGGTGAAGTGCTGTGCTTTTGACTTTTTTAATTTCTAGAAAAATTCTGACCATTCTATAATCATATGTTTGGTTTAAAGTTGCAGTTTCTTACTATCACTTTGGTTTTAATGTCATTGGCAAAATGTTAGTAAGGAAGACCGACAAACCATCACGCTTATCTCTATTTTTCATAGATGATTATATGCTTCCTACACTTTGCAAAATGTTCATGTACTATAGTAATGTAATATCCTTTTTCCTCCCAAAACCCGAATGAGAAAGGGAAGTAAAGGGAATTAACAGTCAAACAGGCACTTTAATCAATTTTAAAAAATCTGATTAATTTAATTTCATTTAAATTATTTAGTTGAAATTTCAGCTTCAAAATTATTCAGCCAGCACAATTAATTCCTGTTGTTTTTACAGTCTCTTGAAAAAGAATTGGTGAAACACAAACCAAGTTATTAGAGAATTATATTTTTTCTGGTTTCCACAGGAAGTTTGCTTCGTAAGTGATATATTAAAAATCTAAATCTTTTTTAATTTTGATACAATAATTTAAAAAATGCTAACAATTAAGTGGAATTCCCATGAACTAATGTAGCAGTTACTATCTGCGCTAGTATTTGTCAAAAGATATCCCGCAGTATCCAAGCTATCACATTTTTCCTTATAAACAGAAACTATAATACATTTACCAACTGTAACTATGTGATGTCTGTCACTAAATAAATTGTAAAAATTCAGTCACCAAATGGGTCTTAGAAAAAACAATGTGACTACTAGGCATTGAAAGCACCCTACTAACCCACCTCTATTTTTGTGTTGACAGGTCTAAAATCCTGAGCATCACTGATGTCTGAGCAAATTAATTCTGCTAGTAAATGCCTTGTTCAAAAGAGGTGAGGAAAAGTTCACAACAGAGAAACTCATACATACAGAATTACTAAACTTACAGAAAGCACATATGCCTCAGGAAGTCATTGAGCTCAACCATAATGATGGAGCAGCATGTGCCCCAGGAGCTGACACCAGGACCAATACTGTCTTATCATCTTCATTAGTGACCTAAGCAATGGATGCAAGTTTGAAAGACATATAATACCGGGAGGAGTTGATAAACCAGAGGGTCATGATGCCACTCAGAGGTATCTTGATGGGCTGGACACATGGGCCGACAGCCACAATTGCTCATATTACTCATCTACAGTTGTTGCACTTGAAGAGAGAGAGAGAGATGTGTAATATATGTGAACACATGGATTCATATATATGTTTTAATTTACACACTATACACCAATATGCATACTATATATACACATATATATGCCTACATGTATGTGTACACACACTTCAATTAGATTACACTAGATTAGACCACTCTGATTAATACTAGTTCTGTCAGGCCTTTTTATTTCCTTCATGTAGCCAGATAACAGTCTTGTGAAACAGTTTAATTTTGAAAACATATATAATAAATGAATTACATTTGTTTCCTTAAAGAGATCATAGTAAACAAATGATAAGCATCAGTACTAAGAAAAAAATATTTGTATATCCAATTTATCTGAAATTGGTAAATTATAAGTGCTAACTGAACATTGTCACTTAGTGTCTTAATGAAGTATACACTGAAATTGCTTCTGTATCTCAGATGCTTGTATTTTCACTGCATGATGTATATCTACAGTCTTGAGTCTAAATCCAGTGCTCCCTGTGTCTCTATGTTTCAGTATTTCTCCTGTCTTGGCTTGCAGCCATATCCTTTTATAATAGTTAAATGATGAGGAACTTCTGATGAGGAAATATTTAAATGAGGGAAGTATCCCTGGAACATCTAGCAAGTTGTGCTGGCAATTCAGCTGAAGGAACATCTTGTAAACTGTACTGTACTTCCAAGAGCTGAGTGTGGGGAAGCACCATGCTAAAGCAAATAACATCCTTTAGATAAACTTTTGCCAATTCTGCACAGAAAAGCTTGCAGGGCATTTTCCTTGATTACATAAACCAGAATATTCCAGACAAAATTTCACTTGGAATAATTATATTTCTCCTAATTTAAACATCAAATCCATTTTAATAGTTTAAAATAGAAAGTGTGTGGAAGAAGGTGAGGAGTCAGCAAGTGGCTGCATAGTTCTGAGTTACTAGCTGGGTTTAAACCATGGCAGTACAATATTTTTGACAGGCTATTTTAAGTGCTGAAAAATCATATCATTTTCATGTAGATGCAGCTCATGCAAGTGATTGAATAGGCTCATAGTGCAGTTTGTGAAACTGTAAGATTCTTTGATGGGAAAGAAGAAAATTCAACATAGGAGTAGATTATCAATGGCTCTATTAAGCAAGTTAATTTTTTTTGTATGCACAGAGATTTTAATCTCATTTAGAAACTAGATGTGCAGTATTTTCCCCACACCCATCCTTGCAAACCTTGAGAACATTTCGATACAAGTCCAAAATGCTAGAAATACAAAGATCCTAAACACAATAATCAACAAAATAATTTAGAAGCAATTTAATTTTTACTGACAGTTGTTTCCTCTTTGTAGTACTCTTTAGTATCCACTCAGAACATCTGCTTTATCTACATAGATCACGTGAAGCATTTGGCATCTTTGTAAAGAATGAATGCAGATATTCTGTAAAGAAAAAGTATAGATTTGAAATTCTTCTGTGAATCATGATGTAGGGGTTTCAGAGCATTTCTGAATTCTTCAGTGTGTCAGTAACATCGTATAATTGCCTTGTTTATACAAGGAACTAATGAAACTCCTTTTACCTGGAAGAAACTCCTACATTTTAAAGAAGTGGAAGTCTCTTTCCACCCCACTAAGTAGAACTCCCCAACCCAGATAAAACAAGAGCCAAAACTTCTAGATTAAATCTGGACTCATGTTTAACTAAGATTTTAGTCTGGAGTCAGAAACTCCTCATTGTATTCTGAAATATTCCATTTTGAGAAGCAGGAGGCTTCCAGCGTTTTTTGAAAGGTTAGTGGAGAATTCTATAGTTTCTTCCTGCCTACACTTTCTCACTGCTTTAGGCAGAATAGAAAAGCAGAGCTGTCATATGAATATAAACTGTACTACTGGCTGTCTTCTCTAATGAAGTAGAAGATCCAGAAAAATAAAAGCATTTTGCTCCAGGCTAGCCTATGAACCTTTTTTTCTGTCAATTTAGATTCTTCTTAGTTAAAAGAGATAGAACACTAAAATGAACCTGAAATACTGTGCAGTTCTTAGAGAGTGAATTTTAATACTGTTTTTACTTCCTATTCTTTTGTTAAAATTTCTCTTCATTCTGTCCATTGCTCTCTACAGGACACATATTTCACTTCTAAAATTATCTTCTGTCTCAACTGAAAATCACATTATGTGTGGCTATATAAGAACACCCTTTTGAATGTCTCAGATTACATGGATGCAAACTTGCATTCAAATATTTACTGTAATGCTGAAGTTATTGTTGATGTGATCAGAGATACACATAAATCACATAAAGGTTTACTAAGCCTGTTACCAGAGCCCTGAGTTTGAAAGCAATCACTAGGTTACCAGCTGCCATAAGTTTTAACAATTCTGCACCACACAGGGACCAAGTTCAGATCCTCCCAGATCATCAGGCCTTATGGTTTCTCAGTATGAGACTAAACAAATACAATTCTCGGTTGCGACTAACCTGGTTCATTTTCATCAGTACAGCAATCAGCACGCTGGGATCCTGAAATACTATTGTATCCTTGAGAAAGGATAAATCATTAAATGGATAAAATCTCAGTAGATAACACACTTTAATCACTGGTGTCTAACAGAGCAATGCTGCCATCCTGAACTGGCTTAATAATTTTCTGACCAATTCCCATTTTAAAGGCTATTCCATTTACAGTCTGCTAGTGTTTCAACTGTCTTGCTTTCAAAATCATTGCAGAACATATGTAATTTGGAGCAATTTAATTATTATTTTACTTTCTTTATTATTTGTGCAATGTTTCATCCTTACAGAAGTTATTTATATAAATATATATTTTGTACCTATTTAAAATCTTTGCCACCGACTCCAACATCGTCATCTTGGCTCCCCATTTTCTCTTTACAGTATTACATTTTACTATTTTAATTTGCCCTTGTAAATTTTAAAATCATTTATTCTTTTGAGATTCTTTATTTTGTAGCTTTTACCCACTTATCCAAAAGTATTTCCTCCTTTTAGAGCTTTTCTAATGTTTTTATTAGCCACTATTGTACTTCTTTTGTCATATTTAGAATCACAGAATGGTTTGGGTTGGAAAGAGAGATCATCTAGTTCTAACCTTCCTGCTATGGGCAGACACACTTTCCACTAGATTATGTTGCTCAAAGCCCCATCCAACTTGGCCTTGAACACTGCCAGGGATGGAGCATTCACAACGTGCTTGGGCAGCCTGTCCCAGTGCCTCACCAACCTCACAGTAAAGAACGCCTTCCTTATATCTAACCTAAATCTCCCCTGTTTAAATTTTATTGTGTTACCCCTTGTTCTATCACTACAGTTCCTGATGAAGAGTCCCTCTCTGCGATTTTGTAGGCCCCCTTCAGAGCATTCATTGCTGGTGCTGGCATCCAACTGGTAGGGTTGGGATGGATCATGCTCCCCCCTGCAACAAATCTAGCTTAAAGCCATCTTCACCAGCCTGGCAAGTTTCTGCTCAAAGATGCTCTTCGCCCTTCCTTGTAGACCCCATCAGCTCCCAGTAGACCAGGCTTCCCAAAGAGGTCTAAGTAATCAAATCCTGACTACAGCAGCACCTCTCTAACCAGCTGTTAACCTGCAGCATTCACCTACCCATTTCAAGGCCCTCACCTTTGACCTGGAAGGTTGATGAAAAAACCAATCTGAGCTCTACAGCCCCTTACCTCCTTTCCCACATCTCTGTAGTCTTTCTTAATACTCCCTAGATTGCTGCTGGCTATACCATTGGGACCCACATGGGCCACTAGAAGTGGGAAACAGTCAGTGGGACTTAAACTGAGCAGCCTCTTGGCAACATCCCTGATCTGAGCTCCTGGTAGTCAACACACCTCCCTTGAGAAATGGGTAAGACTGACAGATGGGTGCCTCTGTGCCTTTCGAAGCAGAGTCACCTACTACTATCACCAGCCACCTTTTCTTGGAATTAATGGTGGCTATCTTCTTTATTGCTGGGGCAACTGGCTTTTTTTTATGCTGTGGTGGGTGTTGCCACATTAGCCCCCTGCAGAGCTGTGAAGCAGTTCTGGGTGGGGACATCAGGTTTTGGAGGAAGCCCCTTGTTTTTATTTGTCCTCTTCCTCCTTTTGTTGGCTTTTTGAGTTCCCAGCTCCCTTGCTTAAACGCCCTCCATCTTTTCCATGTGTGCCAGGGGGAGATTTGTGGCCTCTGCATGGTTACAAAATTACATCTGGTACTGTTCTCTCACCTGTGCTCTTGCATACTTATACNGGTTTTCAGTTGTACTCTGTTCACAGACTGTCTTCATGTGGATTGGTATGTCTTGTGCTGCTTAATGCTGGAAATTGGAGCCTGTTTGTTGAGCTTCTGTGAAGGCACTGTATTATGATGACCTGCCTCTTTTTTTCTTTTTTTTTTTTTTTTTTTTTTTTTCAATTTTGAAAGCCCACAGTTCTACATATTCCACAACGATACAAATGGTCCTACAGACATTAGCAGCCTATTGGCATTAACCTCCACAAAAATTGTTCTTAATGTAGATTTTGGGAGGTGAGAGGTGATTCTATCTCAGCCAAAGGCAATAGGTGACATAGTCATTTTACTCACCCTGTTTTTTGAAGTCTAAATTCATCAAAACTCTTAAGTGCTTGCTTTAAATTAGAACATTCTTAAATGTTCAAAGTGCTTTGCTGAGATGAGCTATGTAAGCAGACTGCTGTGCTTGGTGGCACTGGTTTTTCTCACACCTCTCTCTTGGTTTCTTGAATAACTGACTTATTGGAATAGATTCAGTGTTGTTACCTGTAGCTATCATGTCTGTAGAGATAAATATACACACAGGAGCATGAAAGAAACTGCACTGTTACAGGTAAGATATACCCATCTGATTTGTCTACCAGTATCTCATGCACCAGGCTGACCTCCGGCAGAGTTTGGGTTCTCATGCAGTGGCTTGAAAAAGGGTGTGCCATTGAAAATCCAATAAGGAGATACTACATAATAATGGAAAAATGAAACTACAATTATGGAATCGTTGAAGTTTGGGTTGTAAAGGACCCTCAAAGGTCATCTATTCCAGACACCCTGCAATGAGCACATCTTCAATTAGATCAGGCCGCCCAAAACCACATCCTGTCTAGCTTGAAATGTCTTCAGGGATGGTACATCTACCAGCTCTCTAGGAAACCTGTTACAGTATTTCACCACCCTCGTTGTAAAGAAATTTTTCCTCACATCCAGCCTGAATCTCCCTCTTTTAGATTAAAACCATTACCCTTGTCCTCACAACAGGCCCTGCTAAAAAGTCTCTCCCCATCTTTTTTATAGGCCCCTTTTTAAGAAATGAAAGGCTACAATAGTCTCTCTGGAGTCTTCCCCAGGCTGAACAGCCCCAAATCTCTCAATGTTTCATCTGTATTAACTCTATCAAATGCAAGGCATTGAATCATAGAATGGTTTGAACTGGAAGGGACCTTAAAGATTATCCAGTTCCAACCCCTCCGCCATAGGCAAGGACACCTTCCACTAGGCCAGGCTGATCAGAGTCCCAACCAACCTGGGTCTTAAACACTTACAGGGGTGAGGCCTCCACAGCTTCTCTGGGCAACCTCTGCCAGTGCCCCACCACCCTCACAGTAAATAATTTCTTTCTAATATATAACGCAAACCTACCATCTTTCACCACCTGCTCTTATAAAAAGTTCCTCTCCAGCTTTCTTATAGCCCCATCTCAGATACTGAAAGCTGCTATATCTCCAAAGCCTTCTCCAGAGGATGCAAAATTCCATTTTCAATGAAATCGATCATGTTCTCTTTCTCCTAAACATACTAAATAAGATCTTGATATTTCCTTGATATGAAGATAAAAATGATAATTGCCTTTATATCGCATAAGGACCTATGTAGCAAGAATAAAAATTCCTCATAAAATTTAATTCATATAAATTATAGATTAACCTCTATGGGGAAACAGATATGCCTGGTTAAACTAAAGTATATTTGCATACAACTGTCAGTTATGTACAAATCTGATAATTTCTCTGCATTATTTGATAACTTAAGAAAAGTTCTGGCTTAAATACAAGAGCTGGACTAGCACATTCAAAATGTGATTTTGAGAATTCTCACACAAATGTAGTAAAAGTCATTAAAAGAAACTGAATATTTGTAAGCCTTTGCTTGACAATAAAAACTGGATCTTCAGGCTCAGTGGGAAGTGGGCTATAGCCCTTAAACCAGCCATGACAACATGTACTCTTTCCCTACAGCATACAAAGGGCTTCCATGTCTCCCCATTTAGCCATGTAACTCTCCAGTAATTGCTTCACTCTGAGTGAGTGATGTCAGACAGATATCCAGGTTTCCCTAAGCACTTGAAAAAATATTTTTTATCCTTTCTTATTCTTGCTAGAAAATTGCCTATAGTCAGAAAGAAAGTCGTATGTTGTGTTGCAAAGCAAAATAAAAGTGGGTTCTTAACAGTGTGTAAGGATGAACTAAACATGCAAAAAACCATCTATAAAGTGAATCCTTTTCTGAGAATTCCTCCCCCCCAAAAAAAGAAAAAAACAAACCACACAACTTTATTTAACATTAAGGATTATTAATGAAATTACATAAATTATTACTGGTTATGTTTTCATTAAACTAAGCAAGACAATTCTTATTTCTTTGATATATTACAGATGCTGGTTATATGTCTTGTTTTCTTCAAAACAAGTTGTATCAGAAACGTAAGTTTTGACATTCATGCTAATCCAACTTCAATTTTTCTTTCATTCTTTTTTACATCAAAGAGGATACATGATGTGTACTAGAGAATGAGACAGTCACAGCAGAAGCAGGTTTTAAAACATCTATATATTTTTTTATATTTTCTTTGGAAAAATCTTTTAAAATCACCTTAATTTGCTCTTGAGAGGTAAAGTTAGGAAAACTAGAGCGTGAAAGTAAGGAGAAAATACAGACTTACATCTTAGAAACTCATCTGGGACTCAAAACATCTAGGTTCAATGGGATAGGAAATATATTTTCAGTACCTGATCCTGTAAAAGTTCTTTTCTTACAATATGAAATGAACACACTGGTAGTTGTGAATCCATAAACAGCATTCCAGGTATGGATGCATAAAAAGGAAGAAAGATAAAGTCCCACAGGTGAACAGTGTGAAATATGACACCACACTCCTCCTATTTGATCTTGGGAAACATACTTGCTTCCAGATTGTTTGAAGTATTTAAATGTTCAACTTTGCAAGGTCTAAGAAATTTAGTAAAACATCTCCTTTTAGTCACCTGTTCACTAATGAGCAAAATTTAATGCAAAATCTATTATTTTTTGTTAGCTAAATATGAGTTAAATAAAATTAAATAAGGAAAAGAGAATCTGGCTAAAGTCCACTGCATCATTAAAGAACCAGAAGATAACAATCCACCAGGATGACAAAGGTCTAAATACAGAAGACAAGCCTATAAGGAAATATGTAGCCTGGAAAACTATTATAGAATCACAGAATCATAGAATAGTTAGGGTTGGAAAGGACCTTAATCTAGTTCCAACCCCCCTGCCATAAGCAGGAACACCTCACACTAAACCATGCCACACAAGGCTTTGTCTAACCTGGTCTTGAATACCGCCAGTGATGGAGCACTCACAACCTCCCTGGGCAACCCATTCCAGTGCCTCACCACCCTCACAGGAAAGAATTTTTTCCTTATATCCAATCTAAATGTCTCCTGTTTAAGTTTTAACCCATTACCCCTTGTCCTGTCACTACAGTCCCTAATGAAGAGTCCCTCCCCAGCAGCCCTGTAGGCCCCCTTCAGATACTGGAAGGCTGCTAGGAGGTCTCTATGCAGCCTTCTGTTCCCCAGGCTGAATGGTCCCAACTTTCTCAGCCTGTTTTTGTATGGGAGATGCTCCAGTCCCCTGATCATCCTCATGGCCCTCCTCTGGACTTGTTATTTAAAATCAAGGCAGCTCAAGGCCTGACAGTGTCACTCAAATAGGAAGTGCTGTCTACCTGTCTGTGTCTGACTCACATTTCCTTCCAGGCAGGAAGTGACTGTGGCAGACTGATGAAGAAAGAGCCGAAGTAATCAGAACTGCAGGCTTTTACCAAACCAGTTAGGCCCACCAGCCACATCAGTTTTTATGTTACTCAACTTCCAGCCAGTCATTAAAGAATAATAGGCCCAGAAAAATAGTAGTAGTCTTTTATTTGAATCCAGACATCAGCAGTCTAAGTGTTGAAAGTCATGTAATGCAGAAGAAAGAAGAATTAATTATCTTCAAAAATACATCACTTCTTTTGCAATGCTTCAACACTCACCTATGTGAACAGCAGTACTCTATATCTCAAAAGAATGTTGTATTAATTGATTAAAGAGTGCCGATAGCTAAAACAATAATAACCAGGGCTGCATAAACACCAAAGCCTGAGAGAGGCTGGAATGAATGCATGCTCTCCCTGGCTCATGCATCATGCCACCTGGAAATGCTCTAGTTGCAAATCAACGCACTGTAACTGAGGACTGTATGAATTTAAGGTTAGAGAAAACTTAAGACAGGAGGACGGTATCACAGAGAGTTTACATGTGACTTCATAATAATAAAATTGATTCTGTAACAAATGGGAGAGACAGGGGATGGAAGAGTAAAGGAATAATGTAACAATACAAAGTATCGATGACCTATGTGGGAAATCATTATTGTGCAGTTAAGTTCAACTTCAGAAAAGCATGTAAGCTTTCCATTTGGAAAAAAAAAAAAAAAAA
>NDXB01015486.1:65342-76168 GCA_002631895.1 Agapornis roseicollis | reverse complement strand
AAAAAACAAAAAAAAACAAAAAAAAAACAACTACAACAAAAGCAAACAACCCAACCAACCAAAAAAAAAACCCACCAAAAACCCAATCTAGCAAGTTTAGAACCATCAGAATGACCTGAATGGAAATCAAAGACTGAGAAAAATAAAAAGATACTACCACGTTTATCTATTTTCCATTTGTTCTGCCCACTGAGGCTAGCACCCCCACATGAGCTGAGGGAACAGCATAGAAGTAGCACTTTTGCTAGTTGCTTGTTATCATCTCTGCCCATCTTTATTCCACTGCTGCCCTTTCAGGTGCAAAGCTTCAAGGGGCATGCAGTCAAATGCTGTTTTAAGGACAGCCATGTCACAGAGTTCGCTAACTAGAATATTATGCAAGCAGAAGGACCCTCCCAATTACTCTCTAACTGCTGCACCATCTGCTTTGTTTCATTGCTACCCCACTTTTTCTCAGCACTTGCTCCCCCCCGAAAGAAAAATATTATACCAACTATGATAACAAGTATCAAAGACAGAATTTCATTTTGTTTAGTGCTAATAAAATAACTTTCTTCGTATGTTTTTTAACTACCTGCACATTTGTATGGCAACACTTAACTGGATTACCTATGGAAGCCCTACTCTGTTGCAGACAGCATACTCCTGGTATGTATAAAATGAACAATTCGGGTATGATGGAATAAGGAAGATGATCTTAAATGTATTCCTTACAGAAGAAATGTATAATGCTTTTTTAGGAGTTAGTGTGGTCTAATTAAATCCAACATATAATAAATTATGTCAATGTAAAATGGAAACAGAAACCTGTTAGTATAGAAAAAGTGCTTTTGGGGGGGAATTAAATGGTCTACTAAGGGAAAGTTGAAATAAATATGCTAATTATAAATACAAAAAGGTATAGGGAAATATCAGAGTACCTTTTCTGTGTTTTACCTTGGATTCTGGAATTAACAAAATTTGACTTTGTAAATTAATTTGTCATTGTGACTGATTTATGAGTTGCATTTCTTGGCAAATGTGGCAAATTCCCAGAACCTTTTTTAGCCTTCCCTGTGTTCTAACCCATTTTTGTTTCACCCTTTCTCCAGACAGGCAGGAAGGGGCATGAACTGTGATTGCCTTTGACTAAGCATAAATGGAGTGGTCAGCTGGCTGTCCCTAACTTTTGAACAAGCCAAACAGAACAAGATCCTAGCTGTCGGAACACCCAGTGAACTGGGTTTGGAGGCTGCATGCTGCCTCTAAATCTACTTTTTATCCCTACTTTAAGAAATTATTTTGTTATTATTTCTCCCCTTTGCAAAACTACTTTGAAGATTTTAGGTAAGCTCGAACATAACAGGGGAATGCACAGATGAATATACAAAGACAAAACGGATATAAATCTCATTTTCTAAGGAATATAAACATACTTTTTTAAGGAACAACACTGACTTCACAGTAGGAGTTTGAATTCATTAGGGAAGAAGGTAAAGGTACAAAAATTACGTTGAGTTTGTAATCGAATTCCAACATATCACTGTTGCTTAAATCCTTCAGACCATTAATGTCTGAGTTATTTCAACACTGTAAAGATTACTGGGTAGTTAGTTTTGTTCTGCAGAGAGCACCTCGGTATTTCAATTTCATATACCAAACTTTCTGTTTCCAAACCAAATCATTTGCTTTATAGGACTGCATGTTCTTGAAAGTTTTAAGAAGTCAGCAAGTCAAGTCTCCCTAAGGTGGTGGAAAACATTCACTTCTGAAAGAATACTTAGAACAACACAATGTTTGGGTCCCAGAGGACAAAACCAATGCTCTTTCAATTTATCAAGACCAGAAAAAGCCACCATGTTGAAGATTGTGATGCATTGTTTTACTGTTCAAAGATAGTGGGCTGAACTTAAGTTGCCAACAGGGAAATTATTTTGAAAACTAGAAAGGGGAAATTGTTTGAGGCTACTTCTCTACATGTCATATTAACTATTAACAGATTCCTTAGCTTTCAAGACATTTACAGACCTATGTGGCATCTCTTTTTTCTCTTTACATCAGTCTGTCTCCTCCTGGGCCACCCATCTAGGTAAGGATTAATAGTTTTCACTGAGAATTAGATAAAAGAACTGACATGTCTGCAAACAAAGCTTGTGAGCTTTCTCTTTTCAGACTTAATTAAGGCAGAAAATTAAGTGAAATCTAATTTAAGGGACAGTGAAGTGGTGCTTGGAGATGAACAAATAATTGTATAAAAACACACTATAGACCATACTTAAAATGAGACTTAAAGTGAGCAATTAATACCAGGGAAAGAGTCAGAAACATGACATCTTGAAACAATAAATTTGCTGTACTTCTAGAAGCACAGACTATATAACAATAAATAATAAAACAGATGTATCTGCTTGCTTTGTTTAGCACAGGCTAATTATCTATTACGGAACAGTAATGAAAGTCATCTGAGACAACATTCCTTCTTCCTTGAACTCATGGGTTCCACAAAGGCTGCCACAGATATGTCATGAATCCTGATTTAGGATCCTGGCAACTACACCAATTTACCAAAAGAACATGATCTGCCAAGTGTAGCTATAACAAGTAAGCCCTAATAAGCAAACCATTTGCTAGAATTATCAATGCTATGGGTTTCTATCCTTTTAGATATGTATACTGTGTAAGTAATATCATCTGTATCTATGTTCATGACATCTTGTCTGTATTGTTTTCCTCTTTACTCACTCCCTTCATTGTGTAAATAAGATTTTATTTAAAATCAAGCCACATAAAGAATATGGGGGACCTGTATTATGTGACACTATGTACATCTAGATGTCTTCATCATGCTGTCCTGCAGCTTTATTATCCCTAACTGCTTACACGTCTTAGGCTTCCAACTCAGTCTACAGAGCAGCATTTTCCGAATAAGACACTATATAGGAAGACATGGTAAGTGGCAGCTGGCTCAACTAGATGTTTTTTGTTTGGTATCACAGGGACTCCAATATGTTAGAACTCACAGTCACAAGGAAGTTAATCAGCTGCAGTCTTTGGATTAAACTGAAACTGGACAATATCTGATTTTCAGCACACGGAAAAATAGAATGAGTAATTATGTTGAAGAGCAATTATGCCAGATGGAACTATTAGATATACTTTTACACATTTCATTTAATTCAATATAGACTTAGATACATTTTGGTAAATATTTTTCAGGGTTTTTTTAAGAGATCACTAGTAAAAGTATGCTCCTTCTTTTTCTATGTCTTACACTTGAAGTTACTGTGCACAGGTTTTATCCATGTAAAAAAAAATGAAATTTTATACAGGTCAAAATATAAACATTTGCCATATGATGATCAAGTCCCATTCAGAAAATTAGGATGTAGAGAAAGATAAAATGAAAATAGTTTTCCTCAGGGAAAAACTTTCAATAAATTATCTGCAGAACACTTAATTAGCCATTTTAAACTTTCCAACTTACTTCTGTGCATCATTCACATAGCAGAGTGTACAAAATTAGATTCTCTTTCCCCATCTTCTCTATTTAAAACCTTCTTGCCCCATCCTATTTAGCAATGTGGGAAACAGCATTTGTTTCTTCACCTATACAAAGCCTCCCTAAACTAGGAAACAATTAAATGGTCAACCCACTGGAGCTTTCTGTTAGCTCTGCACTATTTGGTCCAGATTCACTTGAACGACAAGGCCAGAGACCTGCCTGGAATCCACATGCTTTGACAGTTGTGTTCTCAGTGACGTGACAGAGGAGATTCTGTGTAGCCCCAATTACAGACAAGGATTTTACAGTATTAGGATTAAAATTGCAGGTACTATAGTCAGCACCAAAACAGTTAATCCTTTTCCAAGGCTACTGGCTTTCAGTTGATATATTTCAAAAGATGCAGGCAGATGGCATCACTGGCAAAGCTAATGTTTTAGTTTGTCATGAGACAGAGCAGCACCTGGAGAGCATTCAAAAGTTACCATCAAACAGGATAAATGCAGAGCCTGTAAGTCTGACAGAAATAAGTACCTCAACAAATAAAATACTGTACACATTTAAAAGACTGCTGATGTCTCAATCTGTGTGGAAATTTCAACCACATGAGTTTCCCTTAATGTTTTATAAAAACCATTTTATCTTGCCAAGGTCAAACAGGAAGTGCCTGAATTGAACAAATATAATAAAAACAATTCTGTACCTTTTAAAAAGCATACAAAGAGTCTAGGTAACAGGCTCTCACATTTCTCCTATTTTGGTTGCCTAATTATTCAACTGCCTTAACAACAACAACAGAAAATTCTTAGCAAAGCGGTTTCATTTGTGTTGAATGAGACATCATAATATGTAATACTTCAAAAGTCATCTGAATTAAGATTCAGCTTTGAGAAATAAAATCCTATCAAAACTTTTGCAGAAATCCATTTATATTGATTACATATATCCTAGGAGTTTACACACTGCTCCGTTAATTAATTTTCTCACAGATCTGTCTGTATTATACAGAGATTTTCTTATATTTACAAAGATGTAGAGATACTGGATGAGTCTTCACATGCCAATTCCATAGCGCAATGTGTATTACTACAAAGTACGGAAACAAAAACAGAGGTGCAATCAAATAGCAGAGACATCTACTGAGGTACAAATATGATGCAAATTCAGACCACTACAAAAATATTCCAGCTCTTTTTGTGCTACATAAAGCCTTAGGCTTCTTTCTCTGCATCTGATGCCTTTGAGAACTGTTTTTTGCTGCAGATGTGACACAGCTTTCTTGTTATGAAGCAGAATGTCCCTTAAATCTAATATGGCAGCATTACTGAGCTACATTACCTCTTTCAAATGAGAGAAGGGAAAATACATAAAAATGAGAACAGGTAGAAATTAATAAAATAATAAAAAAAAGGTAAAAGAAAGAAAGAGCACAATTAAAAAAAAATCTACAGCTTAGAAGGTTTAGAAGAAAAAAAAAAAGCAGGCTAATAAGGACACGAATGCTGGAGTTGCTCATGTGCTAGAGAAGATGCCCTGCATGTCGCAGGCAAGATCTGCCTCGAAAAGAACACAAGAAACAATCCTACTGCAGAAATAAACAGACAAATACACAGTTTTCTGCCATTTTCAGTGATTACTTGTTGATGATAGGTGACTGAATTGGTCATTTTTATTCACTGTTTGAAGCAGTAAGAACCAAAGGTACATGATACAGCTTTCCGCATTGCACCTGCTTAATTACAAGCTGCAGAATCAAAAGGAATAAATTTGTTGCTTGAGCCCTCAGTCAGCCACATAAAGTGCTCTTGTGTGTAGCTGTACTGCAAGGAGATAACCGCTATTCAATGAAATAGTTATTTCTTAAGCCATAACCTGAAGTTTTTGCACGGTGAGACAGATTCAAGATTACAGATCTTTCTTCATAGATTCCTGTTTCTCCCTATGTGCCTTTTTCTTCTTTTTTGAAGCCTTTTGGATCTACACTAACAGAGGAAGAAATAAATGCAACCAAAACACATCCCCTTGATTAGAACTTCTTAACAAAAAAAAAAAAATTATGAAGAGGTGGTTAAATTGTACCTTTTGTCCATTCCACTTTTTCAGGCCACAACTGTTCCCACTTCTCACAGAAAATACCGAATCATCTGCAAGGATTCTGGAGATTAATTTTAAACCAGCTAATCTTGCAAAAGGTAACAGATCTGAGATTTAAGGGGACGAAGGTTTAAAGTCTCTACTTGACCCAGTTCAGAAAAGAAAACCAACCTGCCCCTGCAAGCTCCCACTGCACTACTGAGTAATTTAAAATTCCTGTCTCTATCAACTGTCTTTTAATTTTTTATAACAATTTAAATAATTTCCTTGGAGAGGCATAGGCTATAATAGTATGGAGGTGAAGTTACTTACTTAAAATGAGAGCTGAGTTGACGCCAAGACAAACAGGGATATAAATCTCATTTTCTTACATTCCACAGTATTTTTTAGCCACTAGGCTAAATTCTGCTTGACATCTTTCTTCCTTTCTCTCTTTCCCTCCATCATGGGCATGCAAAACATAGACTCATAGAATAGTTAGGTTTGGAAAGGACCTTAAGATCATCTAATTCCAATCCCCCTGCCACAGGCAGGGACATCTCACACTAAATCATCTCACCCAGGGCTGTGTCCAACCTGGCCTTGAACACTGCCAGGGATGGAATATTCACAACTTCCCTGGGCAACCCATTCCAGTGCCTCACCACCTTAACAGTAAAGACCTTCTTCCTTATATCCAGTCTGAACTTCCTCTGATAAAGTTTTAACTTCAGCCTTCTCCAAATTCAGGGTAGTCAGTTTACCCGATGGCTTCCAGAGGCGCCCCATGTTGTCCCTAGTCTTTCTTTTATTTGCAATGTTCCTATAGAATCCCTTCCTGTTATCTTTAACATCCCTAGCCAAGTTTAATTCTAACTGGGCCTTAGCTTTCCAAACCTGGTCCCTAGCTTCTCGGACAACATCCCTGTATTCATCCCAGGCTGCCTGTCCTTGCTTCCACCTTTTAAAAGCCTCTTTTTTCCTTCAAAGTTTTGTCAGCAGCTCCTTGTCCATCCAAGGAGGTTTCCTGGCCCTCCTACTGCACTTCCCACATAGTTGGGATGCAACACTCCTGAGCTTGCAGCAAGTGATCCTTGAATACCAACCAAGAGTCTTGAGACCCCCTGTCCTCTAGGGCTATATCCCATGGAACCTTACTAAGCAGGTTCCTGAAGAGGCCAAAGTCTGCTCTGTTGAAGTACAGGGCAGTGAGCTTGCTGCATGCTCTTCTTGCTGTCCTGAGGATCTCAAACTCAACCATCTCATGATCACAAACATCTTGAAGCAATAACAGTACCTCACAAGAGTAACTCTGACTAACCAAAATTTTCCACCCCTTGCATCACATGCACCTGGGTTTGCCTGCATAGTTATCAGATTCCCATAAATATACTATTTTTGCATGTGCATAAATGTATCATAGGGATATGAGTAAACTTGATATCATCCTTGCAAGAAAACAATGTGTACAAGTAAGGAAAATTTAATTTCCCTGTGTCCTGTCCTCTTCCCCTAATATATGTGCATTAAAACAGACAAGCAATGCAGGTAGTATAAACATACAAGGAACATCAGAGCATAACCAGACTGAGAAAACAAAACTGACTTAGGAAAAAAAAACTACCTAAAATTAAATTTTGTACTCCACATTTAGACTCTGCATCAAAGCTGTATCAGCCTCAGAGCTGTGTTATTATCACCACTCATCTAGCCCATTTGATGTTTTTTGATGTTAAGCAAAGTATGCAGAATGCACGTACCCAAGCCAAAACCAAAATAAGTGCATTGGTCTCAGGTGAAGTATTGACCTCCTCTGGTATTCAGAAACAGAATATACATAAATATTGCATATTGAAAAGAACATCCTCTGTTATTTCACAAGAGAAGCATTTAATTTGTTGTAATAAATTGCTAATCTGACAGCTTGCAGACAGAGTAATGTTTACAGTATTTTAAGGTTCATCTTGTTTCCTTGTTCTTTTGTGCTGTTTTGGCAGTGAGAGATAATTCATGCTTTCCTTATTATCTGACAGTAATGGCAGTGCAGTAAATTATATCTGAGTTTATTTTAGCCAATCAGAAACCCTGATTAGTTGTAGTTTAATTAAGGAATAATGAATGAGGAAGTGACAAATTTCCTCTTCCTCATTTATTTTTGTAATTAAATTGCATACTGTGCATCAATCAAATAATCTACATTATTAAAATTCAAAACTTTTTTTGTAAGCCATGTGTTGCTTTTTTGGCAGGAACATTTATCAGGCTTTATGACCAGCTGCCAAGAAATCATAAGGTACCAACATTAAGCTATCTACCTGATAAATGTCCTTAAGGAAAGACAGAAAATAATCAGCTGTAGCTGTTGCAAGAATACCAGAACAGTGCAGTGCTTCCACTAGGTGTACCAGAAGGTCAGAGCTTACTGTTAAGATAATTATTCAGGTTGTCAGTCAACAACTAAGGCCTAGTACTAGAAGCTCTTAAACTTTTGCAGCTTATTCTGCAGTGTCACTTGTCCTTCTGTAAGTCTTGATTTGGTAGAATAAAATGAGTACTGCATAAATTAGAGGTGAAAACCTCTATAAAGAAGATAGATAAACACAGCTTTACCTATTATTAAGTTTACAAGCCACAGATAAAACATAGCTTAGGGGCTTAAATCTTATGCACAAAATGTGGAGTTAGGAAGTAGTAAAAAAGACAGTTTAGGAATGTTCAAAATACAGGAATTTGCTTTTGAAGACTTTCAGATTTTCAAAGGAAAAAGAAATCCAAAAAACCCACAAAACCAAACTAAAATACAATTTTAGCCAAAATGCTCATTTGGAATATCTCCCTGATGTCATATTGTAGGGGGAGTTAAAGATTTATAGTGTCTTTTTCTTCCTTTAATGGGTCTTCTATCTGCTTCTGTTTATTGTACTGTCACAAATAAGCTGATTCACATAAGTTAATTTATATTACTTACAACATTAGCTGCTGACTAGCCTCTTATATTACATTAAAAAAAATAAGTAAATTAAAGTAAAATGATATAGTGACAGCAGTCATCAAAAAACCACTACTGCTACTGAAATGAGGCCAATTTTTTCTCTTAACCATTCTTTTTTCCAAGATACCATGGTAACAAGTTTTTTTTTGTTAAATTATATCTGAAACAGAAACTAAGAGTGTCCTTGTAATTTGTAATGAACTGGACAAGAAATACCCATATTGTAATTCTAAACTAAGTTCACAGAAGTTTAAAAATTATTTTCTTTATAGAGGTAAAAAACATGATATAAACCAAATTCCAGAAGAAGCTGTGAGAGGAAGTTTGGGTTTTTTTCTGTCAAATGTTCTGTCTCACAGTGTATCTAATGATCTTCTTAACACTCATGACGGGGTTAAGTTTATGTTTCTATTCAGGTAAGACATAAGCAAAAAGTATTTGTCAGCTTCCAAACAAAAATCTTTGCACTTCACATAAAAAGCATCATTTTCTACAGGGCATTGCTTCTCATCTAGGTTCAGTCTCTATATGAGAGTTTAACTTAAATCCTAAAAAAAGATCTAGACTCTTAGCTCCTATTCGAGAATTAGAATGCAACAGAAGGAACTTATGGCCCTTAAGTCCTCTTGAGGATCATCATTTTCCATTTAAAATATCAAGACATAAATAAGAATCCTAACTCTATCCTCTCAAAGATGATGAAGAGAATAATTACTTAAATATGTATTCTCACTGCACATTTTCACATATAAAATTAAATAGGTCACAAATTCTTATGTAAATATTTTGTCATAGTGAAATTCACAATTTTTTATTTCTAGGCATGGATTCCACTAGTCTATATGCAAAATAGCAACAGAACCATCAATTTTTTTCAGGCCACCTTTTTCAATGCACTGTTTTCAGTTTAAAAATATAAGGACATAGTGGTACAAAAATGCCACAACACATGGTTTTTTGCTTTGTACCTGGCAGACAACTTAATCTACAATTATCAGCATTACCACAAACTTTGAAATCTGAAAATATTAAGCCTTTATGTTTCATTACAAAAATTATTCTGGTGTAAAATTACTATGTAACAGTTACAACTATGGTTATGTTTGAATGACAACATTTGCTTGGTTACAAAAAATGCCCATTGTTCATGTTTTCCCTGGTATTAGTCTGCATTGTTTGAAAGATAGGTCACTGTATTCAGAATATCAAGTAATTCTGAATGTTTCTTAGAGATGATGAAAACATCAGAAAATTTTGGTACATTTATCACTGGAAATGCGAGCTGGGAAGGAGGGAGCAAGACCTTTGATTTTGGTTTTGCAAATGGTAGTTTGGAATACCCTTTCAGGAGGAAAAACACCTGAGAGATGTAAGATTACATAACTTCAAGCTTCCAGACACAGGAATACAACACAGATCCTCAAAAATCATTATACTGTTGATGCAAGAGAAGGGAAAAGTAGGAAAACCTTTTTCTCTTAATGCTTCAGGCAACTATCACAAGGGACTTGCAAGTCCTAAATTTGCTGCAGCTCTCAGCAAATAAAATACACAAAGCTTTTCGGACTTTTAAGGCAGTAAACATTTCAAAAGCCATTTTTCACTATTTCACTGTGTGTACCACTAAGTAGCTGGGAAATCTAATTTAGGTTTGAAATCTACTTACAGTTTTGAGGTCCTTGGCACTATTTCTGGGGAGTCCTTGTATAATGCTTTTAGAGCATAATAAAAATATTACATAATGAGAGCCAAATATATTGCAAGGTAATGAAATTACTCATTTATTGTAACTGCCCATCTTTTCCCCTTATTCCATGCCTAGCAGGTCAACACAAATATTGTTTTAATACAATTCTATTTCTAATGTCTGATTTAAGCAACCAACTACTTCGGAAATGTAGGGGTTTTGTGTAGGTGGATGAGAAATTAAGTCAAAAGGGGCTTTTAAAAAAGTGTTATTTTTAGGCATTTCATCACTACTTGACAGTGTTGACTGTGGTTGTATTTGTCATTGTCTAGAAGCAGAGAAAGTGGGGAAAAGCAATGTTAACAAGTGGTTTCCATTTGGATTTTTCACTACCAGTGCCTTACCTCAGAAAACTTCATGAGCTATGTGCACCTCTTCTCTCCCCTTAGCAACAGAAGCTGTTGGAGAACCTTTAGATTCAGCTATGACACTTGAACATTATTATTTCTTACAGGGATTTCTTCTTTATCAAGGTTGCATGTGTAGCTGGTAGCAAAGAAAGTTCTTTTTTTTTTTTTTTTTTTTTTTTTTTT
>NDXB01015486.1:47893-65221 GCA_002631895.1 Agapornis roseicollis | reverse complement strand
TTTTTTTTTTTTTTTTTTTTTTTTTTATTTCCCCAGGTCTTAATCTCTGATTAAGAAAATATAAGGAAACTATTCCTCTGCCCATTCATGTTTTACCTGTAATATATATTAACTAGGACTGGTTTCTGTTTAGGAAGGTTTAGTGCTAGTGAGGTTTATGACAGTTTTATTGGAAATGTATAACAAGATTTGGTGTTTGCCAGCAGCTGGACCAGTGAGCAGCCTCACGGTCACTGAGTATAAATGCAGTTGTAGGCAAGAAAATCTAAATCGTCCCCTAAAATCAGAAGTAAAAATAAATGTAAGAGCATTTTACTAGCATTTACAAGCACATTCAAAATTTCACTTCTTATCACTTACACTGCTGAATTGCTGCTCCTAAGCAAGGACAATCCTTCAGAATAAATAACAGTGTTGCAGCAATGGAAGAAGAAATTATGATGTTGGTACTTGCAGTGTATTCACAACTAGAAAACATGTCCTTTTTCTCCACTTCCTAATGTAGCTACTAGCCTGAGTCCCTCCTGTGTGACTGCTACAGTCAGTGAAAAAGTATTGATATGTTTCCTTCCTGTTGGAAATTGCTTTACCTTNTTTTACCTGTAATATATATTAACTAGGACTGGTTTCTGTTTAGGAAGGTTTAGTGCTAGTGAGGTTTATGACAGTTTTATTGGAAATGTATAACAAGATTTGGTGTTTGCCAGCAGCTGGACCAGTGAGCAGCCTCACGGTCACTGAGTATAAATGCAGTCGTAGGCAAGAAAATCTAAATCGTCCCCTAAAATCAGAAGTAAAAATAAATGTAAGAGCATTTTACTAGCATTTACAAGCACATTCAAAATTTCACTTCTTATCACTTACACTGCTGAATTGCTGCTCCTAAGCAAGGACAATCCTTCAGAATAAATAACAGTGTTGCAGCAATGGAAGAAGAAATTATGATGTTGGTACTTGCAGTGTATTCACAACTAGAAAACATGTCCTTTTTCTCCACTTCCTAATGTAGCTACTAGCCTGAGTCCCTCCTGTGTGACTGCTACAGTCAGTGAAAAAGTATTGATATGTTTCCTTCCTGTTGGAAATTGCTTTACCTTCATGTTAGCGATTCAAGCTGAGAGGAAAAAAAAAATCATAAGGCACTTGACTTGCAAATAATCTCTCTCAGCACGTCAGGGTCAGCTAACTTTCCTTGCCAAAAAAAAAGGCAAAAGCAAGAAGCAAGAGGCAGGGAGAGACAGATCAGATTTCTGCTAATGTCCAGCCCGTCTGCTCAGCCAGATGGCCAACTGAATCACAAGAGGAAGGTGTCACAGTCACAGAGAAACCTGAGCTTTTGTGTTTTATCATAATCTAGCTAAAATAATAATTCAACAGCAGCAAACAGAACCCTAAAGGCTTTGTGTACTGGCACACCGAGCTTTCCTGTAATCACTGTGATATCTCCAGGAACAAGGGGTGGCATGAATCATTATTTAGATGTGATAACATGACCCATACAAACATTAGGGGATAATGGGCAACTCTGCACTCTGCAAATCGAATCACACCATGATCCATCATTAACCTAAGCGAGTTATTGCTTTATTGAAGTAGCCCTGTAGACAAATAGGTCACAGTCTATTTAAAAGCCAAGAGATTTGTTAATGCTGTATAGACTTACATTCTATTAGAACATTCAGCCTGATAATAACTGAGACTGTAAATATTCTCTTAAGGATAGGTAGGAAAAAAGGGAAAACTTCAGATATATACAGGAATAATTTTAGAATGTTCCACTGAAACATTCTTATTTGCACATATAGAGAAAGGTATGCTTATATGTGTCTCAAGTTAAGGCTCATCTTAAGGAAGAGTCACTAATTTCAAATTCTTTGATTCTTCACAAACTTTTATAGTGCAAGACCTTGGGACTGTGTGAAAATTAATGCACTTCCAGTTAATATGAATCAGCACTACATGGCAAATTAATATTGCCCTTCAGAATTCAGCTTAGGAGGTTTTCAACATTAAGCCATTTAATTGCTACTTTCGGAACTCTGGATTTTGCACAGACATAAGTTCAGGAGTTAATACCAGCTCTGCACTGCTCCATCTAGATAATAGGACTGAGCTTCAGAATCATTTAAGACAAACCTGTCAAAAGACTTCTCCCTTTTTACTGCACCCTGGCAGCTTTATTTACTTGTGGATGCAACCAGGAATTGTGGACACCATCCTTCAAGACTGCTAAATCATAAACGAAGGAATTATATTCCTCCTAAGCTTCCTGAAATTAAGTTTAAATCAGGGTTTTTTTCCCCAAAAAAAAAAAAGGAATTTTTATTGTTACTGATATGAAGCTTATAGCAATTCTTTGCAAAAAGGTGAATAATAAATGAATCTATTACACAAATCACTCTACATTAACAAACCAGTTTTGCCTGACAAAGGTAACAGTGGGCTTAGCAGCTGAAAGGAAGACATTTTCTCCAGGAACTGCATGGGTAATTTGGGAGGAGCATATGCGGCATGCTAAAGAGTGGAGAACTGGTAATCCTGACACCTGAAAGCACTTTTACTTGCTACTAGGAAGCACAGCTGGTTTGCTTCTACTTCCTTCACTTTCACCCTGCAAAATTAAAAAGATAGCTATGACTACCTCCTGTAGGACTCTGTTACACAGCTGTTCTCAGTGTATGTAGTGTTTGAAGCGAATCTGCCTTGCACTTCTTGTAAGTTCCAGGGCATCTACACAGAATAACTTTAATTACATTTCTAAGATGTATCACAATAAGTTACTAAATATTACTATACATGCTGTTTTGTTAATTTCTTTGTTGGGCATATTTTGCTTTTCATGTATTCAAATTATAAACTTATCTCCTACATATTTCCTCAAGACTCTTCGAGAGTTTTACTTGCTGAACTGAAATACACAATGGCATACTGATTTTACTGGGAGGAGCCTGAGTGTAAAGGTAGTTTGGTCTTGTTGCCTTTTTTTTGCCTTCCTCAACTCACTCTAGAGCTCTAGAACCAAATCCAGAGAAATACTTTTCCTGTACATAATAATGAAGCCCCTATGAACCACCTACAGCTTTACTTAAGTGTCTAACATACATACAACAGCTGCTGTATCAGATGATTCTCTGCCTTTGAATTCTGTCTTACACTTGTATTTCTGTAACATACCTGATGATCAAATATGATTTTATATAACATTTAAATGTTATAGAAAATGTAGCATGCCAGTATTAAAAGGCAGAAGTTGCTCACCCTTAAACAGGACTGTATGCAGGCCACTGATGAGCTCTTCTTGCTGAAATCTATTTGATTTAGTAATTGAACAAAAATGCATTCTCCCAGTATAAGGAGGCAGCTGATAAACTAGAGAAGAGCATACAGAAACCAACTGCTTATGACAAAACTTAGAAATACAGGACAAAAAGGCTGCTATCTATTCTTTGATCACTATCTCTCTCTGTCACAGCCAAGCAAATGATGCTGAAACTTTGTCCCCTGGACTATCTAGATGAGTATCCAGAACTTAATTTTGTTTTGGTTGTTGTTTGGTTTTGGGTTTTTTTTTGGGTTTTGTTGTTGTTGTTTTTTTTTTTTTCCCATGGTAGTTTTGTTTTTTTGCCTTGGTTTTTTTTTTTGGGGTTTTTTGGTTTTTTTTTTGTTTTTTTTTGGGGTTTTTTGGTTTTTTTTTTGTTTTTTGTTTTTTTTTGGGGTTTTTTGGTTTTTTTTTGGGTTTTGTTGTTGTTGTTTTTTTTTTTTTCCCATGGTAGTTTTGTTTCTTTGCCTTGGTTTTGTTTGTAGGGGTTTTATTCTGTGACTGATACTAGTTTTTTGGATAGATGGAATTAAGTCTCTGCTCCTACTGCTGAGAACAGATGCCATGTTTTCCAGAAAAAAATAAAGATTGAACAGCAATATTTTTTTATATAGTACATTTTCTGTAGATCTCACTCCTGTTTATATACACCCATCTATATACACCAGATATCCACTTCTATATGCAGTCAAAAAAAATCTTTGGCCAACTTTGCTGCCAGTTTTCATGTGTTATCAGAGTTCAGCTACTTCAGCAAATAAAAACTTAGGTTTCAGGATACAAAGACATAGCATGATATCCTTTTGAAGTTTCACACAGTAAAATGCATCCTCACTAAGTGGTATGTACTTGAATGTGTTTGTCTTTTAACAGACACTTGACAGACTACCTTAGAAACAAGCACTGTCCTACCTATTTCTTTCTGCCTAGTTTAGGTGATTATTGCATGTCTTATGCACTAGAGTGAACTATCCTTTTCTATGAGCACACATATTAAATTAAGTCCTTCAAACATCACATGTGTTTTAGTCACACAACAGCCTTTTTTAGACACACTCACAGACTTGCTTTTTCATTCATCTCTCTGCTTCTGTGTGAAATTTCTTCTTCTGACAGCAGGCTAAAAGCATGGCTTTAGGCCTGAAGTAGATTACCTAATCTTTATGAGTTGTTAGAGAGAAAAAATACATTCTGGGAAGGTTAAAACTTTGACCTAAAATATAGCCTATAAATTAAGGAAGGGGAAAAACAGGTAGTAAGAAAATGGCAGGCTGGTAGAAAATAAATCACCCAAGGCCATGCCTTACACTTTATGTGAATCTTAATTAAGTTTACATGTTACTGTTAATCGGTGCTTAATTAATTCTTCATTTTTCTATAACAGTCAACCAGGGACAGATGTCAGCAAAAATTTAGTAGGAGAATATGTTCTGACAATGTCTGACACCTGAAGGAAAAGGGTTAAACCCACGTAACTGCTGGCTGTTGGTCCATTTCCAAGGAAATCCACAGTGCAGTTTCATGACTTTCTTAAATAGCACTAACCACAGATCTCAAAAGGAGCTTTACCAGCAAGTACACAAGAGCATGGCAACAACATGGCAGCCATACTCTCTGCCAAGGTAAACGTCTGCTATTTGCCAGTAACAGAACAGTACTACCTGTGTGACTGAGAGCCCCCAGTCAAGGTTAAGCCAGCTTTATTTGTGCTCTGTGCTCTCAAAGAGGGAAGGGTCAGCCAAAACTGAAGCCAATTTCTATAGGAATAAACAATTACTACTGGAATGCAACAAGAAAGGTGCTGATGAATCAAGTCTCTTGTACCTGTTCAATGAGCTCTCTCTTCAGTGAATCACCCAGCTTTTTTTCTCTGACAAGTAACAGAATCAGGACGCTTTCCATCAATGCCAGGAAAGTTGAAACAAAGAAGTTTTATTTACTTTAGCCAGGTTTAATTTCTCTTTTTCTAGTTAAGTATTTCAAACCAAGAATGGAGTTTAATACTATCATCATTTTCCTACCTACCATAATTATTTTTAATATGCAGCTCAATCCATCAGATCATTAACACATTCTTCATGTTACTTTGAAGTGTTTTCCTGTAGCTGAAGCAATTTTCAAGGTTCATCTCTAATTTGACGTAAGTCCCATCATATTTCATGCTGTTCTCAAAGTTTTCAGTAGTTGAAGACATAAAGTGACATTGGGAACTAAAATATAATAAGCACAGTTCATATCTAAATTTTGCTGTAGATTGTAAGAATCAATGCACTGAGACAAAACACAAGAAATGAAGGAAATGAAGCAAAATACTTGCTACAAGATTTCAGAAAAGTATATAGCTATAACAAGCTATGACAAAGTTCACTTGATCTGTCAGGGAAATGTAACCCCTCCCTGGTATTTGGGAAAGCAGCTACTTTGGCATCCCTTACAATGTGTTTCATTGGATAAAAGAAAACAAATCAATCAATAGAACAATAAATAACAATGAAATTAGGAAAGGAGATCCAGTAAAACAAAGTGCCCAAGACAGCATGTTTTACTCATTTCATTTGATAGCAATGCTGGCTTTCCAGTAATGAGAAATGATAAATATGATATAGTATATCTCAGGAAAAAAGTACTTTTTTTAGCAGAGAGCTTCTTAAAACCATGCTAGTGGATATAGAAATTATCTCTTAATATTAGGCAGTCTCTTAAGTGGCATCCTAAACAGAGACAAACTTAGCCATCTTAAATTCAGATCTCTGAACAGCAGCTTGTATTAATGAGGGATGACCAGATATGCACTCCTTTACCCTAGTTTCTACCTTAAGAAATACACTATCAGGTTTACTTTGTGCAATCTAATAGTATCACAATACAAAATACACAAGTGACAACACACCCAAACATAACTTCCACTACTATGACATGACCACTTGGAAATACATACAGCTCCTAAGTGTATGCCAGTAAAAGTGAATACACTGAAACAAATAATGTACTACAGACCCTATTCCTCCTCTCCCCATCCAAGGCTTCCTTAAAAGTGAGATCTAGAGTGGACAAGAAGGGGCAGGAGGGGGGACTTCTTTGGTATAAGATGTTATATTGCAGTTCCTCTAGTGAACAGCCAGTTGCCTAAGAAAAAGCATAAATCACATTATTTTTCATAACACAGTGTTATGAAACATAAAACTTCAAACAAAAACCCTTCCTAGTAGCATTTGTCTATTAAGTTGCTGTTGCCACCATGCACCATAATTCATTTCCTTATGACAACTTAAACTCAGTGTGCTATACAATCTCAAACTACATTCACCTTTTTAAATGTCTCATAAAAATGTCTCTGTTTCAAGGGTCTGTATAAACACACTCAAACTTGTGTATACATACAAATTCTTTAAGTGGAGCATCTGCTTTTTAATAATTCATTTTTGTGAGTGTTTTAAAAGCAGAACAGTATTTGGCTTCATATAACAATTTTCACAATTAAGATCCCTGAAAGTGCTTTGCAAATGAATAGCCAACCATATACATGTGGTTTGAAGTGGAGCAGATAAATGCAGAAGTATTAGTTTCTTCTCTTTACACATGAGTAGAAAAGTCACAGTTAAAGTAAGAGAAATCAAAGAGACTGTGGAATCAGCATTAATTTTGTCTTGTTCTGTGTTTCTCTCCTGCCTCTTTTGTTAACAATGTTTAATTTACAGGTTTCAACCTGTCAGCTGTCAGAAATGAATGACAATGTGAAAATAAGATTAAAATGTGGCTGGTTTACTCTGCAGCGTACTGAGAAAAGTATCAGTGTATTTTCTTGTTTCAAATGACATATATTAGATCTTCCAGAAATATTTTTTGTTATGTATTTACACTAAAATTTAATTGGCCATGTTTCTTTTCTAGACTTTCACAAGATGATGACAATTCTGCTGGACTTGTTCAACAATTTGATTATCTTTGCTTTTTTATTTATATAGTTCAGCACATACACACACACACACACACACACATTGCCGTCAATATTATGAAAAATATTGAGGTAACAGTTTGGTGTTTCTAAAAGAAGCAAATAGAATTGCTTAATAGAAATACATATAAGTGATTTTTTTTCAGAACCTCACGACTGTTAGACAACTAATCAAAAATGCAAGTTCTCATCACAAAATGATTTCATACTACACTCACATCTATACTAGTATCTGTGTTATGTGGTATTAAAGTATAAGCAACAGAGGCAAAGCTTTTCTCAAATTTTGAATACTATTATATAAAGATTGATAGAGAATGTTAGAATTAGAAGCAGAATTCATGACCAAAATTCAGGTTTTAAGGTAAATATACCCAAACTTAAAAACTGTTTCTTCACTGTAACAGCTTCAGGTAATTAGATGCAGAAAATAAGAACAGAGATGCAAAGGTCGCATGCACTATTTTTATGATCTTTAAAAGCATAAAGATAAGCATAAAAAATATGTGCAAGAGCAAAAGGTATGATGTCCCCTAAGACAGACATTGTCATCTTCAGAATCATGTATGTACCAAAATTTCACGGGAAACTATTAGCATTGAATTGGTTTTATAATAGGCTGTAAAGTAAGAAAAGCCCCACTCTTTACCAATGAGATGGCTGCACGTCCTTCTAGGGTTGCATATACAAGCAGATACATGTCCACGTACTCACCCTCTTGCCTGTGTTCTTCATTACATAAAGACAGGACAAGTTTTACCCTGACTTTATCCTCTCTGTCTTCCTATAACACTGTACACATCTTAATAGTTTATAAAGGTTGATATTTGACTAGTCGGTCCTTTGAGCATCTTAAAGACAATTCATCTGAGCTCTGGATGACTGTAAGAATGCTTGAAAATTTGATAATGGTGCTTTGAACAGATACATGTAACTTGCCCACTCTCTAATTCTGTGATAATTGATAATAATTAATTAAACACAACCTCTTAACCTTTTATAAAGCATTTATAACCACACTTTTAAGATAGTGTTATAATAGTATCCAGACAAAATTAATAAAGACAGAAACATCATGTGATTTTCATATGACACAGGTGTCAGCAATTTCTGAAACATTCTTATACAGAAAAGTATTTAAAATAATTTCAATACTGAAAAAGCTGTCAGACTAAAAATTACTTAAGGAAACTCAATTTAGGAATTTGTTAGCCTACAAAATTTTTAAATCATCTCAATCACTGCTATTGAACTAATGGGATATTTAAGGTTGAAAGCAAGCAAAATAAGCATTTGTTTTCTGAATACTGATTATTAGTCGTCTTTTTCTTCAGAAGAACACAATTCCAACTGATGGGTAGAAAATGAGAAATTGCATCTAGGAAGGCAACTGTAACATTTGTATGTGCTGTTCTGTTATCTATTCTATATTGTATGTCACTGCAGCAGAAATAGTATTTCTTCTTCTCTATTCAGAAAAAAAAATTATAAATACAAAGTATTTTGAAGGAATTATTTCAACCTATCCTGAATAGAAAGGAAACTGTTGAAGATCATATTATCTCATTATCATATTATCTCTATGTGTTATACCATTCAGCACAGCAGGTAAACAAATACCATAGAACTGACATTAAGAGCAGTTTGGGGGGAAAGGGGAAGAGAGAGAGAAGGAAAGGGGGAGCAAATTAATTCAAATGAAGTCAACTTGAGGAAAAAAAATCATATATATGATAGAGGTGAGAGAGGCAAATAAATTACTTTTTAAAGAAGTCTTTTCAAACTAAAGCCTTTTCTTTCCTGCTTCCCCAAAAAAAAGATCTGTTTTCCCTACTATCTCTAATAGAGACCCCAGCTTCAGCAAACAGCAACATCAGGTAATGGGTTTGATCACACAAGATGGAAACCTTTGGTCTGTGTGCTGGTATGTTCTGGAGCACTCAAATCAGTTTGGCAATTAACTGCTTCTGACTTCTGCAATGTAACCATCTGGCTTTCAGATCTGGGGAAATATTCTGCAAGAAGCCTTGAAACCTCTTAAAAACAGGCTGTGATCAATGAAACGTTTAACAATATGTTGAAGAGGATCAAAATAAAGATTTCCTGACCAATTCCTGAATTTCCTAAAAGCATGGTTTCATGGAAACATTTTAATCCCGATTTATTTTGTATCTGAAATGCACTCACACAGCAAAAGGTACATTACCATAAGACCTACTTATTATTCCTGAATTGTTAGGCTTTTTGTGATTTATATTTGAACTTCAAAATAGAGAAAAAAATCACCAGTAACCGCAACTGCTTATTGATGTTATTCACCAATAAAATAGTCTGCCTTCCTGTTTAGCTCTATACAGATAGTTGCAGGTACAGAAAAAAAATCAGTTAGCCATCACTCAATACACACAGATATTAACACAAAGTCCATCACCACCACAGTGCACTTTAAGAGGAATATTTAAAATGCAAGATACATATGTCCTTCTTAATCTAGACTAAATAGTTGGAATTTGAATACCAAACCCACAAAGGCATTCACATTAAAAAATTATGTGAAATATTTATCAAGATAAGTACCTTCACATATTTCTGTTAGAGGCACACTTGCAGTGTGATTTTATAATTCAGGGCTAAACTCACCATTAAAACATTTGTTATAAAGATTATGTATGTTCTACTGCTCATCACATGATGAGCAGTAGAATTCTACTAATTTGTAGAAGATCAATTTGAAACATTATAATAATAAATCATGGCTTGTATTTGAAAACCTTGCATATCAGGGCTAAATTTCATTTCTCACCATTAAATTATTTCTGCAGTGCCCTTTTGTGTTTTTCTTTTTAGGAGGAGGCTGCTCAGGTGCTTTCATAGTTGCTTCAAGTCCAATTCACTTATTTCTTTTAATTGAAACCTACCACTTTAAAAGCCAATGCTGCAGATAATCTCCCCCCCCCTTCATCCCATCCCCATATTCCTGCCTCCCCTCACACACATAAGACTTACTGCTTAGGAAATAAATAAAGAAATATGGCAAATACATTTTCAGCCCCACAAGTTTCAGCGCATCGCTTATTTTCTCTTTCGACTGGAACAGGTGCCCAATTTGGCAGGATGTAGTGGCATTGATATCACTACCCCCCAGCCCAGCAGCTGCACCCGTACCTGTGCATTTCAGAGCCGCTGCCCGACCTGGCAGAGTGCTGGACTTCTGCACAGCAGGCACGGAAAGGTGCAGCTTCTTTCTCTCCCTTCTCTGCCCCCGCTTCCTTTAGGCACTGCGGACTTGCACACTTTGTTTAGAACTTATTGAAGTTCTGCGATTCCAAACCGGGATGAGCAGGAAGTAAGAGGCTGCTGATCCACACGGCCAGGTATCTCGCGTGTGCCCCGCGGCTCGTCCGCGGAGCCAGCATCCTGTCGTGCAGTGCTTCAGGGCCCCACACCACAGCCCCATCCACCGCCATGCAATCCCAATTCCTCCTCCTTCCCCTCCCCAGAAAAAGCAGCCTTACCTGCTACATGAAGCTGCAGCAGCCTCAGCGAGATCAGCAGCAGCAGCAGCAGCATGCACAGCAGCAATACCTCTTTTTCTGAATCACTGTAGCAACAAACTGCCTTTTCTCGTGTTCCCCTTCATTCACAAAGGATCTCACAGGCAGGAAAGACAGGTAGAAACCGCTTTCTTACTGGAAGAGGTTGGCTCCCTTCTCAGAAACGACTGAATCCCTCTTTGTGGTTCCCTACACATTAACTCTTCAGATCAATACTGCTCCTCAGCAGCAGCTTGAGCTGAACTGCAGCTGATAGAGACTAGCCAATTGGTATTAAGGATTCCCTTTTTGTAACCCCCTCCCACAAACATACACAGTGTGCATTTGAAATTTTATTAGTTTTGAAAAGTAGTTTTAACCCCTTGCTTAAAACCCACCCTATGCATTTGGAGCTCCAGATAAGCTTTCGTTTTCTTTTTTGTGCTAAGAAAAACTCTGAACAAAATATCCCCACCTGGATTCTTTAAAGCTGGGTAGCATTCAGCGAGAAAACTAAAATATCTCAAACTGCTATCAGCTGACTGGGAAGATGATGTGTTTGCAATCTAGTAGATGCAGCATATGACAAAACCAACCAAACAAAAAACCCAAAGAAACTACACTGCAACCTATCATACAGATATAATTCCTTTTTCCCCCCGCAGTCTTCTTGTATCTCTGAGCACAAAGCGTGTCTGTACTATAATCAAACAAGAAAAAAGAACTTAAATAGTGGCATACACAGGCTAACACAGTCACAATAACATGCCTAGAGAAGAGAGATTTTTCTTTGTGCCAGTGCTGAAATTTATTTAATGGATAAGGCTTTTTAATTTTATCAAGGATGTTTAATGCTGTGCATCTGAAGAAATAACTTTACTGTTAAACCCTCACAATAAATATGCCACCTTCTTGTTTGTTCATTGGTTTTTATTTACAGGAAAGAACTGCTGTAAAATAGGTTAGGTCTAAGAGCCTGTTTTTCTAACTTTAAAGCAAAAGTTATGCTACATGCATTACTACAAAATAAAACATTTAAAAAGGACTTACATTAAATTTTTATTAAACTGGATAAAATATACAAATACAGAGGTAAGTCAGCCATGTAACCTTAATGCTGCCCCTTGACATGGACAATGCAATCTTCATAGCATTTAAATATCCTAAAGTTTGTACTTGCAAATTAGATCGTCTGCCTAATAAAACATTTGTTTTTCCTCAACACAGATGATAAGAGTGCAATGCTATATATGAGGTAATACTCAGTTGACAAAGTGGGGCAAATGAATTACAGATACAAGAGTAGTTTCTAGAGTGTCAGCCAGCAACTTCAGTAATTTCAGTCAAATAGGGAAACAGGGCTAACTACACGGAAATACAAAGCAGCTGTCACACAGTAGATGAGGCCTTCACCTCTGTCCATTCATCTTCACATAGCTAAAGCTGAAAATAAGTACCTCCTTCTGCATTAGAAAGACAGTTCAGAAAGATACAGCTTTTGTCTCATGGGCCATTTGCAGCCTGTTAGGATAATTCATATGATCTGTAAGCTTAGTTTCAGCAGGTCTCTTTTTGAAAGTAACTTGTGAAAGAAGGTACCATGTTCTGAGCTGTTCCGGTAGTGGCTGCAAAACCATTTTAAAACAGCTGTAAAACTGTTCCCTCCCTCTCAATGTGATGCCAGTTCTGAGCATGGTACCTCCAAAAGAAAAATCTGCCTGGTCCTAATTTTATCACGGAAGAAGCCTGGGAAAGTGCTATCAGTCTGCCCATGTGTGTTTCTCAGATCAAGTTATGAGAGTATGCTGTAGAAAGTAGTAAGTATGCAGGATACATGTGGTAAGAAACTATGCAGAATACCTAAAAGCGTATCAACATCGTAAAGTCCAGAAGAACAAAACCACTGCCAAACTGATTATTCTATGCAGACATACAAACAACTGACTATACTGTGAAAAAAGCCTTATATTGCTTTCAAGTTGCAGGAGATAGGTAGGTTTTCCAGTATGCCAGAAAATCAAAGAACAACAGATGTTAAGGCTAAGCTATAACAAACTGAGATTCTCTATCTTTGCCCATACTAAACACTATCTGACAACTGGACACAAACTCTATGTAGCTCTGATACTTACTAACTTTAACTATAATCACATTTCTAGGATGACATGATAAGAGGGCAGGCTTCTCCTCTCCCAGAGATCTTGGAAACTACCGTATAGCTAAAGAAGCCTGACAAAACCAAAACCTCCTCACAGTGAGCACCAACACCATCAAGAAGAAATACTCTAATAGCAGTGGTAAGGGAATGATCTCCAAAGTTGTTCAGCCCTCTCAGTCTAGCCACAATCTTGTCCAATAGTTCTTTCTTATGTCTTACAAACACGTATACTAAAATAAAGAAGACAATGCATGGTTAACACTAATACATGAACTTTTCACCAAAGTCCAGCTTCCCCAAAAGGGGCAGTTACTACATTGTACATGAAAAAGCTGATAGTTAACCAGAAACAAACAAACAAACAACAAACCCCATGTCTGAGAGCTGTTTATACAGATTACCAAAGGCATTTGGTTGTCCTCTCACAATGTTCTTCAGAAAGGTAACTAATGGAGTCCTATGGTTGGCATGGAGAAAGACATGCAGGTCATGACAGATTCAAGTAACTCTTAGGGACTTAATAATTCGAACAATTTATTTTCTTGTCCATCATGTGAATAAGCCATGAAAGTGTCCTCAAGTCCCTGTACTTTAGAAGTGTAGTGACTGAAGGAGAGTTTATGATATTCCATACTTCCAAGTAAATCATCAGCAAGCATAATTTTCATAGTAGCTAATTCCATTAATTGGTGATAAGGAAAATGTTATTTCATTTTCTCTTATGATAACACAGAGGTGGCTTTAAAATGTTCAATCTTTCTAGGTATTTTCTTAAAATGGAAAATCTCAATAATAAAGCTCATAAAACTATCTGCAAAACCACTGAAACATTTAAAAGCTTGCTTTAAATTATCTTTATTGTTTTCAGCTTTACAATTTAATTCAAAGTTTGCCAATTGAAAGTTCAGAAGAAATCCTAAAAAAATGTATCAGTATAATTTACATAGAAACATACAAGTCTCTGCAAAGCCACAAAGTTAAATTGCTAATTTTATGCTCCAAATTTGCTCTACTTAGCTGTCATTAAAAGTATATGTGTGTTTTAAAATTCCATTTGATTTAAAAACATAAAAAACCTGACAACACTGAAGTGTGAACAGTTCATTTCTTAGCCTCACTCTAAGGTGGAGATGGGGTTACTTTACTTAGGAAAGAACACTCATTAAACTTGAAAATGGTCCACAATACATAGAACTGAGGAAAATGCATCTAGAGGAACTGGATCTCTTCCTTTTTGAAAACGCCCTTGCATGCCAGTAAAAGTAATCATGAGTGAATTCTGCCCCTGTAAATTGTTTAAATATTGGTCTGGTTACCTCAAGCCTCTTGCTTTCTTTTGCTAAACACTCAGTCTTCCTAGGATTCTTTGAAGACCTGTCTTAAGAAGATGCAGGATGGGCGAATACCCATTACGGAGTCTAAAAGAAATATTGCCCACTCTAGACAAAATAAAGTCTGAGGCTTTTAGCCTTACAGTTTAATGGAAGCATTTCTGCGAATAACTGAGTTTGTTTATGCAGATACTTATTCATCTGACTTGTAGGTGACAGAAATTAAAGTTTAGTGATTTCTATGGAGAATCCACTCATCTACAGTGTCAAACTAGGCCCAAGAGCTGCATATTATAGGCAAAAAAAAATCTCAGATTTCACTGGTGAGCCTTCTAAATCAATAAATATTTACACATAGAAGATCATGCAAACTGTCCTTGCCTGAGATTTTCCTTTTGTTGGGGCAACCTTATTTTAGACAAGATTAGGAGAGAACTTAGTTTTATTGGTATACTTACTAGCAACCTTTACTACTTGTGCAATTTCTGAAACTTCTGCAATTAGACCTACTTAAATTTAAATCAGTACATTACATTAATAAAGTGCTAACCTACCTCTCAAGTGTTGACCTATCTTGTTCATCAATCACCCATGTAATCATTAGACTTCTGCTTTTACTGGAGTCATTTGTCACCATATTATGTCACCATAACATTGTTATGGTGACACTTAGAGAAACCAACCAGAGATCCAGGATTATTGCAGGTAAGATCACAGGCAAAGTCAGAGAAAGAGGTGTCGCTTCCAGCTGATGTCCAATCTGTTCCTAGAAACCTCCAGGGACAGAGAATTCAGAGTCTCAACCAGCTAGGTTTACAAGTGAAAAATTTTTCAGGTGATTAACTTAAGACTGTCTGGTTGAATTCTAAGTCCTCTGGGCTTTGCTTTACATATACTGCAGGCTTAGTATAATGTGGGTTATTCTCTTCCTTTTTGCTATGATATTTCATATCATGTAGATATGAAATATAGATATATCATCTCTAACAATCCTCAGCCTCCCAGTTCTCTTCACAAGACTTTTTGCTTGATAGATTCTGATCATTCTTTTTGTTTAGTCTTTTCTCTATGCAACAGATTTCCTGTTTACTAAAATTAAATACCTAATACTGCATACAACACGTCTGCTCTGCTCAGTGCTGATGAGGAACATCCTGGGGATTATTACGTATGTAATGCCTTCAAGCTTTAGCATTGCCTTTATGCAGGGCCAGTGCTATTTTTCTCTCTGTTATGCTGTTATTCTAATAATCAGTCTCTTCTCCAAATAACTTGCATTTTAAATAAAAAAATGATACAAAATTCTTGGATGTAATCAGTGCAGCAGCACACTACGAATGTAATGGTCCAGGCTTGACTGTTTATTAGTCATTGGTGTCACAGGAAATGAGAGACAAAAGAGGATGCAATAGTGTTTTCACAAGGCATTTTGAACTTTTCATAATTCTTACTACATCCTTCCTCAAAGCTTTCAGTTTGCCATTGTCATTGTCACTAACTTTGTCTCTGCCAAACTGCCTACTTTCCACAATGTCTGAAAGTCCACAAACTATAGATTTTTTTATCCACCTACCCATTGGATATTTAAGACACAAAACCTAACCTGCATCACAATTAATTTGTAAACTAGGTAATTTAAAATATCTATTTGCTTTTTTTCAACTTTGTAATTTATACCATTTCTTGGAATGTGTTCTGTGGATTTGTTGATTTCTTACTTTTGTATTTTAGACAATTATATAAGCACTGGTAAGAAAGGAAGAGTAGATTCCACCAGCTGAATAATTTTCTTTGCTGATGATTCCAGCACTCAGTCCCACTTTGCCTGGTCTATTGCTGAAAACACAAATCAAAGCATCAGGACACTCTTCTTGAATCCTTCTATTGAGACTTATCTTTATATAATACCCATCTACTAATACAGTTAGTTTTGCTCCCTATCACCATCATCAGCAGCACACATAAATGGCTACTCATCTCACTTTTCAGAAAAATAGTCATGTTCTGATACATTCAGTAAGCCAGAAACAATCATATAGCTAAATCATACAGTTATGATGCCTGTCAAATTGTTGTCAGCTAAAGTCATTCATTAATACTCTCTATGTATGAACTTAGTAGCAGTGGCACCAAATGGATTATCAACATCAGAGGGACTGCAAAGGCTTTGTAGTTTTTAAGAAATATGAGCAAAGTTACGTCAGTAGCATAGATGAGAACTATGTAGCTATCACAGAAAGGAAATCAGCCTTAAGGTACATATGTGTTATTCAATAAAATAGCTAATAATTTTTTAGTATCTATACAGACTTTGATTTAAAATAATGTATTAGATTGACTTACACTTCCTAAATATAAGTTTTCCATATTATGCATTTTGACAGCATTGTCAAAACTGTTGTGCTTGAGCAATTTATCATTATTTTCTTCTGGGATAAGTACATCTCCATAAATTGTTATCACTAACCTTAGTATCTTGCAATCTTTTTCGCAGGAGTGCAAATGTAAATACATACATATTAATGTCATCTAATTTTAGTCATTTCTTATTTTACTGCATCTCTAACAAGACAGTGAATTTATTTCACTGAGAGGTAAATTTATTTTTCTGCAACTTAGAAACTCTTTGTAAATCCCTATACAATACCTCTCTAAACAATAGACATTATCTTTAAAACAATGTTGCATTTTTGTTGTTTTAATTTCTAAGGCAACTGTTGAGAAGATATTGCTATGGATTTTATGTACTTACCTAGATAACACATACAGGCAAAGATACAACTAATTTTCTCTCAAGAAACATGATAAACTCAACAGATTCCAAATAAAAAGCAGTTATTTACACTTGTTAAAGTGTGAGCCCATGTAGGCTATGATTGCACCTATGTACTTAAGAGCCTTCATCTCCATTGTGTTCAATACTAGTACTTCACACTTGAATAACAGTTTTGTACATGTAGATCTTAAATTAGTGTTCATAGCAGCAGCAGCACTATTTTCACAAGGCATTAACAAAAAAAAAAAAAAAAAAA
>NDXB01015486.1:34904-47800 GCA_002631895.1 Agapornis roseicollis | reverse complement strand
AAAAAAAAAAAAACAAAAGAAAAAAAAAAAAAAAAAAAAAAAAAAACAAAAAAAAAAAAAAAAAAAAAAAAAAAAACCAGAAAATCAAGGAAATTCTCTATATTGACAAAGTATACTTAAGTGTTAAAATACCCAACCAGAAGGAACAGTGGGGCAGAGAATCAACCCTCTGGTTTATCACTAACTGTGTAGATCTCCTTAAAAATTTCATTGCACATACTTGTTTGCAAGTCCTCTAAAAAAAGAGCAGCATGAATTTCATATGTGCTTATCTAAAGTGGTTTAGTATCTGCTGATGAAACTGGATGCAATTATTATGACCTCAAAAATCAACACGCCGTTTCACAAGTTTCTTGCAACTTTTAACAAGTCCCATCATTTGTGTATCTTGGTACACTAATGTGTGAAATGCAAATACAGACACTTTCATCACGATAGGAACTATTCTGAGAGAAGACATGTTTCATAGTTAAGTATTAGGTACAAGGGCACAGAAAAGTGCCACATAATTCCCAACCAACTAAATCGTTTCCTGGCAGTCAACTTGGTAAAAACCAATTGAGCCTGAGCATGTCTACACTGGGATGAAGTGCTGCCTAGTGGTATTCTGGCATTCTGTTCAAAGGGCAGCAATTTCAAATGAGTTCCTGCTTCCTCTAGTCTATTCACATCCAGTTTATGCTCTAACATCAGTCAGCCTGAACAGGAGAGTGCCTTACACTTTACTTCCATGGTATACCTCTATATCACCCTGAAATTCATTACCTTCTCTTCCTAAGGCTTTTGGAACTGGCAAGATTTATTAGTCACTGAATAAGTGAATACAGTATATAGCATAGTAGTATTTTGTTTGGTATTCTCCATAAACATGCCTGAGAAACATCAAGGGACCTCTGAATCCCTATGTTCACAAAACATGCTAGCAGTCTGCAAAACATCTATTAATTTGGAATTATTTCTTTGATTCTGTGCCTTGTTGACTACTGATGTACATAAGCTAGTGCATCCATCTGTCTTGCTGAAAATTTGCTACTACTGCTAGATAAAAAAAAGGTAGTAGATTGGAAGTAAAAGCAAAATTCACAAGTGGTCTTTCACAGTCCCTGACAAAAATAAATAATGAACATTTATAAGGCTTAGAACAGATCCAAATTAATCTTACAGAAAGCAGGAAGGGAAACAATTATGTACTGTTCAGCTTAAACTGTGTGCTTATAGTATCTCAGCATGTGCAAATTGTTATCTGTAAACATACATATCTACATTTTGAAAATGCTTCATGGAATTTGTTGCAGTAACCTTTCGGTACTGTCCACACAAATTCTGTACATTTACATAGAACACTTACTCCAGCTTACAAGTGCATTAGAAGAAAAGCACTGAAAAATAAAATGGAACAAAAATTCTGGAAGTGATTTATACAGACATGGTATAGATGAATGTTGCAACATGAAAAATACATCTGTCTATAGAAGATCACTGAGAGTACTATTATTAGCCACAGATAGGAAACTACATATTTTGTTAGTTTTGCATATGACTAAGAAAGCAAAGATACACATGGGATTCTGTTTGTTTCCAAAATGCTACATGCTGTCCTTCTCTCCCTTTTTATTTCTTTCTCTGCATATACTGTCCTTCTCTCCCTTATTCTTTCTTTCTCCACAAATACTAAAGAAACAGAAGAAACAATCTGCTGCCTCAGACACTAGAAAATAGTTTTCCATACTATTTTTTAATTGAAAGTATTATTTTTTTATATTTTTTTTTTTTAAATTTATCATATTTTTCAGCACTTTACCTGTTTGAATACAAATGAGGGAGAGGCTTCATTCAGGACAAGGTTCATTCAACGCCAGGTTGGACGAGGCCTTGGGTGGCATGGTTTAGTGTGAGGTGTCCCTGCCCCTGGCACTGGGGGTTTAGGCCTAGAAGATCTTAAGGTCCTTTCCAACCCTAACTATTCTATGATTTTATGATGCTGTGACAAAAACTTAATCCCCAGCACAAATAAAACAAAAATAAAGGAAATGGAAAGCAATACCATTTAAAATACAGAAACATGTATCAGTTTTGCTTCTTAGAAAGCTTTGATTTTGATTGTATTACAACTGCAAAACATGGAGTAACTCAACTAAATCAACTGTATAGAGCTGAATAGTGTACACTCTTGATCTTTAAAAGGCAATTTCCATTAAATCATAATACATATATGAGCCTACAAACTACAATGTACCACAGCATGTGAGTGACATCTTTTAATTAACTACTTATCTTAAAACTGTTTATAAGTTGCTGTTGCATCCAAAGCATAATTTCCTGTCCATAAGTTTTACGTTGCAATTTTCATGTTCTCTACTTATTCTAAGCAAGTATACAAGAAAAAAAATCCTCATTAAATTACATATCTAAGACAAAATCCTAATGTCATGATGTTCTTAGTGTTTTAATGAAGTTTGAAGCTGAGAAAAATCTGGAGAATATAGTTGACAGAAATTCTTAGCTACATCCTTCTCGTAAAACATGTGTATAATTTGTGAAATCATGCTGATTTGGGGCTTTCACTATGCACTTCACTGAATCTGGAGATACACAATAAAATAAAAAAGCCTATCAAGATTTGGATGAGCAATACCATCCCGGAACAGGATGGCAGTTGAAGAAGCAAGACTTATGTCTCTGTGCAGAAAGAGGATAGATTCTGCTAAACATCTAGTCCAAGATGCATGTAAAGGCTTACTAGGGACTATATGTCAATCACCTATCCTATATTTCTCAGACAGAGGAAATACAGTAGCTCTTGAGCAGGTTCTGGTTTTGTTTTATTACTCTCAGTAGAAGTATGTCTTTTACTTTGAAAAATGGAAGCACAAAGAAGCTATTATTGATATGAATAAGCCAACAACACCACTGCAAGCATGTTGTAAACAGTCATAAATGGATATACAAACAGTAAAATTACACACAAATCCAACAAAGAGGGATTTAAAAAACTTTTGATTTAGGCAAGCAGCAGTTCCTCTTCAAACTATCAAAACTATTCATCACCACAAAAATAGTCAGCTACTGAAAGAATCTCTTCCTCTGCTCTCACTGCCTCTCTTTTAGGACTGCAAAAAAACCCCACCCTACTGCTCAAAAAGAAGGGATTAAAAGGGGTGTTCTGTCACAGAGCTCTTCTACACAAGAAATGGCAGAAATATTTTGGAAATATCTTGCAGGCTAGAGATGTGAGGCAGAAACATTCCAAAAATATTTGAGTGAATATAGAAGACAAAAAAAACATGGAGAGAAAACAACGGTAGATGTCATAGGCCTGACCATTGATGAGTAAAATAATACTAACTTAAGATGGACAGAATGCATGTCCATTGATATTCCACTGAAATTACTGCAGAAGAGTACACTTGCATCAGATTATTTACCTCCATAGGAATTTGTTTCCAAACTGAATACTCATTAAAACAGTACATTTGATTTCTCCTATATAATAAATTATGATGGGATTTTCTGCTATTCCTAGGCTCCACAGTTAGTATCAGCTGATTAGGTAACTAGAAGTGATATGCAAAAGAATCTATTCAACTTCTATCGTATGCCAAAACCAGCTCAAAAATTAAAACCTGAAAGCTATGCTTAGATTTTGGAGATGATCCAGACAGAACAATATGAAGAAAGTAAACAGTTTGGTATATTTGCATCAAAAAAGAGACATCAGTTGATTCCTCTTTGACTTTAAAGATAAGCCTGAATCAGAAAAATGCTAAAACATAACCTTATGGGAATTCAGATTTTCTTCTTTAATGGTGGGACATGATATTTATGTCTCTCAAGATGATAATTTCATATGCCAGCCAAACCAAAAATATCACAACAAAGTTGCATTTCCCTTCTGCTTTCTACATTGCTACCATGTGACCTTGCCTTTATAAAGATCTTTAGTAACATGCAAGGCAGAAAACTGTACTTTCTACAGCACATTGGTCCTTTTGTCAAAATCCCACGTAGCACATATATTGCCAACAGACAGCTACTGTTGGCAAGATTATGATATTTCACCTACTCTGTAGTATATATACAACCACATTTTAACTAAGGTGGAGATTTTTCCTCCTTTTTATTCCCTTACTGGTCACTGAGAAAATAGTACATATAGCATATGCCAAAGTGAAAAGGTACTTTTTTTTTCAAATTCTCTGCAAAATTATTTACTTTTTTTCCACTTGAACTTAAACATTTGCATTTAAGTACTTCTCCTTTGTTACCTCAGTAGTATGATCTCATTTCTAAAACTTTCAAAAAGCACACTTCAAATTTTCAGTGTTTCTTCAGACACTTTTCATGAGATATTGCTTTAGGCTGCTCTTGAAGAGCATTTCTATTAAGAATATGAAAACTGTCTGCAAGCTCAATTTCCTCAGGCTTGTTTGCTGCTTTTGTTTGTAATTATACATACAACAAAAATAATAAACTTCTTGAAGGAGGGTTTCAGCAACCTAGCACCTGGGTAGGCAACTTCCAGCTCTAGGCACTCATTACTGGTTGTATTTCAGTTTGGTTATGAGCTAAAACTATAATCTGATAGTTCTTCGGTAAAAAGGCTAAAAGTTATTTTCAGAGATGAGATCAGAGATAATAGCTTTCTGAAAAAACAAACAAACAAGTAAGTTTTTAAGTAAAAAATTAAAATATTTGACAAGTAATAGCCATCTTAAAGACATTTTCAGGTTTTAACAAATATCCTTGATTAATGAGTAGCATTAAGCAACATTTACAGTCAATCCAGGAGTCTGATTTCTTTTAAAATAGGAATCTAGCTTTCCGCAGAAGGTATATTTCAGGTACTGAATAAAGAATTAATTTTGTCTTAGCCAAATACCATTCTTGACTACAAGTGACATAAAACAGTGATATCCCAAGTGAAAACCTGAAAAATGTATAAACTATGGGATCCTATGAAATTATATACTGCATTAATTAGGAATACAGAATGATTGTAAGGCATCACTGATGTAAAACATCTGTATGAAATTATAGTAGTGAAAGAAAATATCCAAAGAAATTGTGATGCATTGATGATACAACTCATTAAGTAATGGTGTCCAAGGAGGTTAGAGCTCTGGAGCTAGAAATCCACACCGCAAACATGTTCAGATATGTATTTAAAACTAAGCTGAGTAACACAGAAGTTTTCCTTTGGAGTCAAAACAAAAAGAAAAAGCTTCTTCCTTGCAGTTTTCTCACAGCTGCTGTTTTTCATATTATTATATTAAAAGAGCTTAGCATAATTAAATTAAAAAGAATTCAAATAATTGTCTACATTTTGCAGCCAGTGTCACCACCTGTAGCCTTCAAGGGCTGGCAGATGTAGTAGCACAGTTTCTCTTTCATTTGTGGCACGTTGCCTACAATTATTACTCCTTAGGAAGAAATGTTACCTGTTAGTTGTTTACATCAGAAAGTGACAGTCTCTGCAGCACAGAGATAAAATCATCTTTTTCAGTGCTCAGCCTGATAAGCCTGGGGGCAACAGCTGCTGTCATTTCAGCTGTTTGTGTTTAAACGTGTACTTTTTGGTATCTCAAGATGCCATTTCTTTTTCAAGCAGAGCCCAGAGCTCACAAAGTCATCTTCCAGTGTAAAGAATATAAATTCCTAACTGGTACTAAACTAAATAATAACCAGCATGCTTCACCTGGAGGTAGATGCTAATGTATCTTATCTAAACTGCAGTCAGTAATTTTCTATGTTTAGGGTGCTGGAGTGTTATTGTGCATTACTTGTTTCCAGCTAAAAAAGGAGAAAAAACCCGAAAACGTAACTTTAAAATACACAAAGTGTATGATTAACTTTTCTACCATAAACAGAAAATCTCTTTCATGTGTCACGTATGAATACACAGATGACTTCCTTATCTCATGTCCAAGCAACTGCTCTCATATTCCTGAAGGCAGAAAGATTTTTCACCATCCATCTCTCCTCATTGCTAATCATCAGTTCATTTGAACTGAATCTCCCCTGAGGAATATCTAGAATTAATTAGAACTGATCGAACAGCACAAACTGTAATTTGTTGATGTTTTAGCAAATATATCTTATCAGTTAGCTCCATAATAGTGGTAGGGCATGTTATTTGTTTGCAAATACTTGGACAGCTACCATTTTATTTATAAAAAATGCTGATGAGTGCTGGAGGGCTTGTGAATTTCTGCATAAATTTTGATTAATTTCCATATCAATGATGCATTAGATATTATTCCTTATTCATTATACCATAACAGTTATTTTCTTCTAAGAATTTAGGCCATCTAATGACAGAGCAAATACAATGCCATGTGATTCAAGTGACAAATCACATACCAGGAATACTGAAGAGCAAACAATTAAAGACATAACTGCATCAAAATTTCACAAAGAAACTTCTGGGTGGCATTTTCACATTTCACAGTCATTAATGTTGCAGGTAACCCACTGTCAGGAACAACTGAGGATGTTCAGAAGACTCCCAAGTATTGTTCCTTTCTATTGCATATAGCATTTATAGGTGTATCATGTAATGTTCTGTGCATATATGCACACATGAAGAGGCTTTGGCTTTTGAGGGGTATAACTTTTCGGCAAAGAGTGTAAATGTGCATAATGCTGTGTAGGAGTGCACAGTTTGACCTACAACAAGTAGATAAATAGCTAATAATGGTGGTAGTGACAAGTAGGCAGCTAGTAAATGCATGCAGAGAAGATGGTCTTGTTGCCACTATAATAATATACTTTCCTATAAAATTCAGAATCTATTCATAAACAACGCTTGGGAGCCTTTCAGCTAGCACAGATATTCACAAATATTAAACACTAATATTTCAGATGTGTTGTTAGAGTTGTTCTATGTCTTTTCTACAAGACAATGTGGATGACAGAAACCAGTTCATGAAGATCCTTTCATTGTACTCAAGATGTACAGCTATTCAAAACACAGGGGGTCATAGAATCATACAATCATAGAATAGTTAGAGTTGGAAAGGACCTTAAGATCATCTAGTTCCAAACCCCCTTGCCATAAGCAGGGACACCTCACACTACACAATGCCACCCTAGGCTTTGTCTAACCTGGCCTTGAATACCGCCAGGGATGGAGCAATCACAGCCTCCCTGGGCAACCCATTCCAGTGCCTCACCACCCTAACAGGAAAGAATTTCTTCCTTATATCCAATCTAAACCCCCCCTGTTTAAGTTTGAACCCGTTACCCCTCCTCCTGTCACTACAGTCCCTAATGAAGAGCCCCTCCCCAGCATCCTTAGAGGCCACCTTCTAATACTGGAAGGCTGCTATGAGGTCTCCAGGCAGCCTTCTCTTCCCCAGGCTGAACAGCCCCAACTTTCTCAGCCTGTCTTCATATGGGAGATGCCCCAAGTCCTTCTCTGCAGGGCTGCTCTCAATCTCCTCACTGCCCAACCTGTAGCTGTGCCTGGGATAGCTCCAATCCACCTGTAGGACCTTGCACTTGTCATGGTTAAACTTCACGAGGTTGGCATCAGCCCACCTCACAAGCGTGTCAAGGTCCCTCTGGATGGCATTCCTTCCCTCCAGCGTATCCACCAACACACACAGCTTGGTGTCATCAGCAAACTTGCTGAGGGGGCACTCAATCCCACTGTCCATGTCAGTAACAAAGATGTTAAACAAGACTGGTCCCAACACCGANTTCTGGGCTCACTCAATCCCACTGTCCATGTCAGTAACAAAGATGTTAAACAAGACTGGTCCCAACACCGATCCCTGAGGGACACCACTCATCACTGGCTTCTGACAACTGCCTACAGACAGACAAGACCCCAGTGGAAGCTACAGCATAAAGATCTTGCAGCATTATTTATTTAAACTGGCCTTTGCTTTCCCCAGTCACAGCCCCAGCGGACATGGTGTGAGGGAGTGCCCGAACAACAATGTCCTTCCTCCTCTCTTTCCCTGACTCGCTTGCTCCCTTTCTCTCATGGATCATGACACCAGGTGGCTTCTGGAAGAACCATTACGATTTCACTTGCTAAATAATGAAACAATAAATTTGGGACTCATATAAATTATAGTCTCTGCTGGCTGGAATAAATGGACCAGAAAAGGAGGGAGGTAAGAATGTTCTGGCAAACCATAGATTAGTATGATCATACTGTTCAAACTTCATGTGTTCTGTGTGCTGCAGGGGTTAAAAAATTTACAAGCTAAGACAGTAATATCATCATACTGTGTTAAAGACACCTATTAGTCATGTCCCAGGCAAATAAGGATTTATGACTCAGACATAATTCTTCCAAATATGCCTGCTGTTCATAAAAGGCAGAGATATATGACTCAAAAATAACATTGAGACAGGAATAATTTTACACTTCACTTTCCAGCATTGACTTTCCTCCAGAACTTACAGCAAAATCTTCATGTTTTATGAATAGGTTTCTGCCAATACTATAGATTTATTGCTATAGCTTCCAAATCAGGTGAATTCCTCAGTCAAATAGAATAATATTAGAGAAGAAAGCTACATGTAGATATTTGTTTTCCAAAAATCTGTACACTGAGACTAGGATTACACAGAACCATAGAATCAGTTATGTTGGAAAAGAATGTTAAGATTAGCAAATCCAACCGTTAACCTAGCATTGCCACATCCACCACTAAATATGTTCCCAAGTGCCACACCCATACAGCTTCTAAATACCTCCAGGGATGGTGACGCCACCACTACCCTGGGCAGCCTGTGCCAGTGCTTGACAACCCTTTCGGTGAAGACATCTTTCCTAATATCTAATCTAAACCCCCTCTGGTGCAACTTGAGGCAGTTTCCTCTTGTCCTGTTGCTTGTTACCAGCAAGGTCTCCCCTGAGCCTCCTTTTCTCCAGACTAAACAACCCCAGTTTCCTCAGCCACTTGTAAGATTTGTGCTCTAGGCCTTTCACCAGCTTTGTTGCTCTTCTTCGGATGAGGTCCAGCACCTCAGTGTCTTTCTTTCAGTGACGGCCAGAAACTGAACACAATATTAAAAGTATAACCTCACCAGTGCCAATTACAGGGGGACAATCACATTCCTAGTCCTGCTGTCCACATACTTTCTGATAGAATGTCACACAGCCTGCGTAATGGACTCATTTAAAATTTCCATTTTGTCGCAAGAGCCTGCTACTACAGTTCACATACATTCCTGGGACTTTTCCCTAATGAGTCTTCCAAACTCTTATTCTGGTTTGGTTCTCATGGAGGAATGTGCCTTTTAAGAGTGAAATTAAAAAAAGTAGATGTAGGTAGAAATACATATCTGCTGATTAGGTCTGTGATATAACAAAACATGGATAAATGTTCTTTCACCAAATTGCTGCAATCAGGCTGCAGTACCTGCAATGAGATCCCCCTCTGGCCACTGGAAACCTGGGCAGAGTGCTGAAAGCACAGGGGGTCATCCTCTAACTGCTACATCAGCCTTGGTCTGCTTCTCATGCAGAGAGCACACACATACACCCACACTCATTCACTGGTACCATTGTTATTTTCTTAGTAGATCATTAGTATGGCAACCAAAAGAGACCCCTCTTCTGAAGTTCAGTTACATTTGATTCAGCTCACACATTTAGGAGGGTCTTTTGTCTTTTTTGCAAATCACAAGTTTGTAACTGCTTCACCTTCTACTGAAGACCATAGTCTTTTGGTTTCAGCTGACATAAATGATGAAGTTCGTGGGTCTGCTCCTTCCTCAAGAACACTTTTCAGACTCTCTTTTTAATGAGCACCAACTACCCATGAGGGGAACATAACCACACAACTGTGCCCAGCTGACCTCTTGGCTGTACAGTACACCTGATGAATGTGGGTAACTGCTATTCTGAGAACTAAAAATGTTACTATATGATACAATTTGGGGAAAGTTTACTATTATGCCCATAAATCAACACTGTGTTATTCATTATTTCTCCTTCTTAAACAACAGCTCTCCTTAAAGAATGTCACTTGTCCAGTTAAGAAGCAAAAATACCATGTTAAGTGATAAACCACAGAAAGGTGGAGGAAATAGATAAAGTAATACTCAGAAAGTTCTCACAGGGTGGCTTAGAGGTTAAATTTTGGTCTTGCATATTTTCATATTTCCTAGTCAAGGTCTTTGATTGATGTACATTAGCACAGCTCTTAGGATTAAGAAAATACCTGTACCAGCAATTGTTTTATGTAAGATGAACCTAGCTATTTTAGTGAACTAATGCCAAAAATAATCTTCACCAGTGACAGTGTTTCACAGATCTATACCAGTTTTAGCCCACAATGAAGGTGAAAAAATGGATGAAAAGACAGAGATCTGCCTTAAAAATCAAATGAAAAACATAATGACAGAGTTTACTATTACTGTGCTGATTGTCCAAACTGCCACAAGATCCTCAAGTCACTTAAACTGCCATCAGGTGCACAACTAAATGCAATATACAGTCAAAGCTGAAGCCTGATGAAGAGCAATGCTGCTACCACTTCGGTTTCCTTTTGCTGAAATCTCTGCTGGTATCTGCCAGCATGATTTGTGCACAATGCTCTTACACAGCTCCTGCATAGTATTTTGTACTTAGACTTATTGAAAATGTATCTATACTTAGAGAATGGCAGAGTGTTAACTACGGTTAATATGACAAAAAAAGTGACAAAAGCTGTCCGGCTTGCCCTACTGCATGCAATGGAGATCCTTATGGGCTATGTGATGGGGAAGCACATGGATCTTCACTTTACAGGTCCATGTCAGTGACCTTGTTGCTGTTCAACAGCCTGCACTGCCCTCTCAGCCTGGCCTGGCCCAGCCCAGTGAGAGGGAGCCAGGACAGGCCTTGGGCAGGGCTTCCCCAACTGGGGCTGCCCTATTGCCCCAGACCTCAGCACCAGCCATGGCCCTCCATGCCCCAACAGCCTGTCTCCTTGTGGCATCCACTTTATCACAGCCACCACTGCCTCACCTGGACATTACCAGGCAATGGACCCCTAGCCACGGCCATGACTGGCTTGCTGGAGCACAATAGGACTGTGCCTGCTGGGGAGCGGAGAGAAGAGCATGGACCCACCAGCCTGCAGGCAGCCACCAGCCCATGGCCCTCACTTGCCCCTAACACTCCTGGAGAAGTTTTCTTCCCCAATAAGTCTATATCTCACCAACTACTCACCCAAGTTAAATGCATTCGATTTTTCACAGGAAAGAAACAATACGTAGTGAATCCTCTGTGAGCTTGTCATCATATCTGCAACTTACTGACTAGCACCCTTTCAAACCAGTCATCGACAAGACTGAAGGTTTAGCAAACACAGCCAGGGTGGGTACGCCCATGTGCTGCTCATAATTTTGTAGGTACAAACCTCTCCTCCCTGTCTTCTGAGCCTCCTGGCTGTGACTAGCACAGAGTCCAACATACTTCTGTAAAAAAATCAAGAATCAAATTTTAAATTCCCTCATCTACAACCAGACAAAATAATGTGACACACTGCTTGCATTTTAATCTTTGCTAATGTAGTCACATACTTGTTATCACAACATTAGTAGTCACTGACATTTGGTATCACTGCTTTACTCCTGAAATCTTAAAATCATCCTAAAAAGTAATGAAAAAAAGCATGGCTTGGGGGTTCTGAAAATGAATAAAACCCAACAAACCCAAATGCAAACTCAGGATACGTTTTAGTTGTATTTTTTTAATTGGTCATCTGGCACGTCTGAGCCTAAAAGTAATTTTAAAGCTAGCAATTTATTTTCCTGGAAAATAACCAATCTGAAAACCTGAAGATTTCCCAGAATCATGATTCCAGGAGGTGGGATATGGTTTAAAGAAAATATCAAGAGTAACAGCATCAGCAACATGGTTTAGTGGCGGACTTGGCAGTCCTGGGGCAAAGGTTGGACTTGATGATCTTAAAGGTGTTTTACAACCCAGTTGATTCTGTGTTACCCTGGAAATACATCAATGGTAATTTTTTGCAGTTTTTGTAACCTTCTTATCTAGAATAATTTTTCACAGTCAATAATGGAAGATACAAAAATCTCCTGGTCAAGCAAAGGGAAGAAGCATGGGAGGACACTCAAATTGTACATACTTCTACTCTAGCTCTAGTCCTTACTCTTCAAGGAATAGGAATGCAAAATGTCTCATTGTGACAAACTAAGTTTCTGCAACTGCACTACGTGATGAACTTTAAACATGTATTTAAACCTTCTTCAGTCTCTGCTTTTCAGAAACCACAGTAGAGGATTGTGGTCTATAAATTCAACAAATTCTGCAACTAGCCATTACAGAAGACAAAATGGAGCGTGTTCCCCCATTAAATTTAGGAACCCAGTTGCTGAATGCTTTTTTCCTTCTTACACCTTATTTGTTACTCTTCAAAGCTGCTATTTTCCTTTACAGGACTATAGTCATGCCCTGCAAATAACAATTTAACTGATCTCACATTGTAGCAAATACTCAGGTTAGATCAAGGAGTCCAAATATTACATTATTTGGCTATCTTCTAACTGTTCTTTTATTTTTTACTACTCAGCATTTTCTTCTGTAACTACACAGGAACACTGAAACATTGTTCTGCGCCTCCTCCAACCATCTCCACCCTTGACAGGAAACTCCCAGGTCTCTCAGGTAAATCTACTGTGTAATGTTATAAAGTGATATGAGCTATTTACCACCTGACTAACAAAGCTATTCAGCCTTCCATCTTCTCCCCAGTGCTATCTGCCATTATCTGTTTTGCCTTCTATACTTTTTGTAGGCATTTTTGATGGTGCAAATTGGGATAATTTTTAAAAAGAAGAAGAGGAAGAGAGATTAATATTTCTAGAAAAATCCTATACTGGGCATACAAATGGAATAAAACATAAAAAAAAAAAAAAAAAAAAAA
>NDXB01015486.1:0-19786 GCA_002631895.1 Agapornis roseicollis | reverse complement strand
AATAACCTTCTTGCTAATCAAAACTCTATTTTCTAAATCAATTAAAAAAAAAAAAAAAGCAAACCCAAAGTAAAAAAGGTCTGTGTAGTAGAGCAACTGTAATGAAGCTTCTATGGGATTATAATATTCAATTTTTTCTGCTATTACTTCTTTTTAGGTATTTTTTCAGATTTGTATCTACACAAAGTCAACTAGAGTTCATAGCTCTGGAAGTGTCTATTTTAATACTCTGGCACGGTTTCTTTTGTGGACTTTGCAAACTAATGCTGTAGATACTTTTCATGAAAGAATTGTGAAGTAGGCATCCAGAGACACAGTTCACAGAATGAAAAGCAGTAAATTGCAAAGCTGTTAAGATACATTTTTAAAATATTTTAGATTTTTTTTTAAAAAAGTGTAACCACCTCAAGTATAAGAGAAACAAAAGCATGGAATAAATGTCTATGATTTTTTACATAGGAAGAAATAAAAGAAGCAGAGACCTGATGATAAGTATGTCAGGTTTATAGCTAAAAATACTTTTCTGGGTAGTTTTACCTAATCAAGTCTTTGTTGGTGTTCTGAAAAATGCAATTATGGGTCTTTTTCAAAAGACATATTCTTCCTTCAGCACTTTGTTCATGGACACACCAGACTCAAATAAATATAAATTGCATTAGGAATGACACTTTAAAAGCAGGACCTTCAAAACAACAACAGAAATAAGTCACAGTGACTTGTTGCCAAATATATTTCAAAGCATACAACTGGACTGCAAGAATTCATGTTAACTTGTCAAAAACTACATTATTTTTTAGTTCTTAAACTCAGCAGTTTTACCAGTCTTCAGACATTAACAATTGCTCACAGAGCAAATGCATTTTAGTAATCATTTCTTTGTTGGGCAAGTAAAATTCTAAGAGAAGTATCATTCTTGGAGATTAGTTACTGGTTTGATTCACCGTGACTTCTGAGCAAGAACGCATACATTGACTAGAACGTTTCTTTAAGAGTTGACTTTTACTCTGGTCTTGTGCTCTTTTGTTTGTTTGTTTTGTTTTGTTGTTACTGTGTTTATTTTCTTTTGGTTTTGGTTGGGGGGGGTTGTTTTTCGGGGTTTTTTTTCCTCATTGAATTTTTCCTCATGTAATTTTTTGTGCCTTTATGGACAAAACAATCTGTGATAACAACCTAGTGGTCCTCACTATACTAATTTAAGGGGGTGTCAAGGAAAGAACCCTGCTTGTGTATAGAGAACCTGGGGAACATTTCTGAGACTTATTTTCTGTCTTTTTTACACAAAAAGCGTGGGCTGATCAGAGACTGCCCTAGAGTATACACAAAACCCCAGTAAAGTGGGGCCCATTAGAAGATTCACTACAGATGAACATCCAGGGGCCAAGCTAAACAGTGATACAGCAAAACCTCAAGACTACAGGGGAACAATCAGCATGACAGTGAATGCAAACAGCTTGAACCCAGCTTTGACCACCATACTTGAGTTAGTCTTTTTTGTTTACTACATTTCAGATTTCCAATTTCCTAAAATAAACATATTATTTTGCAGCTTGCTTTTCATTTTATTTACTTAATATAGACCTATATCATAAATACATAATTTGTTCCTACATATTTCATATTGTCATGGTTTAGACCCAGCCATGCAGCTCGTTCACTCACTCAACCCCTCCTTTCTTGCCCTCCCCTGCTCCCGGAGAGAAGGGGAGGAGAATCAAAAGAATGCAACTCCCACAGGTTGAGATCAGAACAGTTTAGTAACTAAGGTATAACACAAATCACTGCTGCTACCACCAATAATAATAATAATGATAAAGGAAATAACAAGGGAAGAGAGTATGATACCACCTGCCAAAAACGAGCCCGGCCCAGAACTGTCTGCCCTTCCAGGTAACTCCCAGTTACCTCCCCGGGCATGATGTGCTGCGGTATGGAATACCTCTTTGGCTAGCTTGGGTCAGGTGTCCTGTCCCTGCTTCCTCCCAGCTTCCCCTCCTCCCTGGCAGAGCATGAGACTCAGAAAGTCCTTGATCAGAGTAAACATTTGGGCAGTAACTGAAAACATCGGTGTTATCAGCACCGTTCCCAGGCCGGAAGTCAAAAATACAGCACTGCAGTGGCTACCGAGAAGGAGAAAAATGATTGCTACTGCTAAACCCAGGACACATATAGATGAAATTCACTCCTACATCTGTATTTCATATAGATGAAATACATAAAGGGTCTTACAAAATTTAACTGCATGAAAAGATGGGAAATATTAAGAAGTATCATACATCAGAAGAAGAACAAGTTAAAAGATGACAGTAATTACTGTAGCAATTATGAGGGGAATTTTTTTTCTTTTTAAATTTTACAAGAATAGAATGTATACAAATTGTAGTGTGCACACTGGTCTCTTATGTGTATTTTAATCTTTCATTCATCTACTACCTCTCCAGAAAACCTGTTCCAGTATTTTACCACCCTCAATGTAAAAATATTCAAACTAACCTGGTTATTTCAGTGTGATTCCTACCTGACTTCTGTTGTTTATCACAACAATAAAAAGTCAGTGCAAAATGCAAATAAATATCTTGCCTTCTGATCTTTTCAGAAAAGACATCAAGCCACACGGTAAACTCTAGTAAGTTATGCATTGAGATTACAGATAGTGGTTTTTTCCCCAAAGTACTAAGACATCCAGTGTTTTGATAGTAGTTATTGAGCAAATTCTTCAGAGAAAGAACAGGTTTTCTCTTACAGCTTACCTACAGTCAACTTGCCTATCTTTTGTTGACAAGTCTTACTTTCCTGTATTTTCCATCTAAATAAATGTGGATAATTCATTTCTTTCATTCTTTGAAATGCCTCAAAATTTTGAAATACTGTCCTGGTTTCATTTATGATAAAGTTAATTTTCTTCCTAGTAGCTGATGCAGTGTTGTGTGTCAACTAGGGGGAAAATTAAAGAAAACTGGTGTCTAACAGAAGTTGTACTATTATAGAAACCTTTTCAGGGTAAAATACAGTTGCCACTTTCAGGACAGTTTGCATGAACAGAAAATTCTTCACCATGGTTCCATAGACAACACAACCTGCTACGCTACAGGAGCAATGAAGGGTGGAGCAGAGCGAGAGACACTGTGGCCAGGCTCTATTGTACTCCCTGCAGGACTGGGAGCTTGATGGTTCCATAGAGCTGATAAGCCACATAGCGCTGTCAAATAGAAAATATATGAGAAGATGTCTGTTGCTGAGCCAGCAACTGTTGCAAAATGACTTTCCTTAGGTGAACCTTGCTCATTATAATACTAACGCACCCCTCTATGCCAAGTTAACCACCTCCAAGGTACAACTACCGGAGTCACTCAAACTCCACCTGAGAGTAAAGAAAAGTGTAGAAGTCAATGAGAGAAGGGGGGAGATCAGGAAGATGTCATTGTAACTTCTGGGATCAGTCAGGCTGAACCTGTTTTCTCCCCCATAGGGGTGCCTATTAGTTAAAGAAATTCATCTTATGCACACTAACAAACTCTACCTGTTATTATTGATTATAGCCTGGTTGTGTATCACTACAAGCTTTTTTTATGACAGTCCCTATAACCATCAATCCTTAACCTTAATTTGTCACAATTTTGTATTCATAAGGAGTGTTATTCCATAAACTGTTAGTCCTTTGTGGGCACCAGCACTTACCAGTAGCAGGTAACTCTGCTGAGGGGTCCTCCTTATGCTGTTGGCACATTACTCTGAGCAAGTCAGTTGAATCGCCCTCCAATCCAGCAGGACTAGTCATAATGGGTTGCTCACAGACTGATCAGGCACAGGAGTCTTGGCTTTCCTAGGGTGTTGATAGACAGATGAAACACTAGGGGTTGAGCAAATCTTCCCCCTTTCACGACAACCGTATCTGGCTTTGAAGGAGAACAATGTTGGTGGCACACCAATGTTTTAGTTGTTGCTAAGTTGCACTTACCCTGATCAAGGACTTTTCTGTATGTCATGCTCTGCCAGTGAGGAGGGGCACAAGAAGCCAGGAGGGAGCAGAAGCAGGACATCAGACCCAAACTAGCTGAAGGGGTATTCCATACCATAGCACATCATGGCCAGTATGTAAACTGGGAGAAGTTGGCCTAGAGGGGCCAATCGCTGCTCAAGGATGGGCTGAGTTTGGTTTGCAGGCGGTGAGCCATGCACATGGTATTGTGCATCACTTATGTTTCTTGGATATTATTCCTCACTCTCATTTGCCTTTTCATTACAATAATTACTAATGCTATTATTATTATATTTTACTTTATTTCAATTATAAAACTTTTCTTATCTCAACCAGCCGCATTTTTACCTTTTTCCCATTCTCCTCCCCATACCAGCAGGGTGGGGAGGGGGTGAATGAGCAACTGCATAGAACTTAGTTGCACGCTAGGGTTAAACCATAACAAATACCATCTCTGTGAATAATTCAGCAAAAAGGAACCTAAACTACTATACATTTATCTAGATGTTACTGTTTATTTATCTAGATGTTGCAATAATAGTCTTTTTCTTTAGATTTACCTCACACAAGTTCCTCCAAAAAATTTGTATGTAATTGTGTTAAATAACAATTTGCAAATGAGCTCATTACTTAATGTCATATAGCTGTAATTTCTAATTGGCATTTTGGCTATCTGAAGCAAGGTCTAGGTTTTTTTTGTTTTGTTTTGTTTTGTTTTTTTCCCCTCCATATTTTTGCATATCTGTATAAATATATGTAAATTAATAATTCAAACCCTAAACTTGTGCAACCATCTAAACTTTCAAGAAACATGATATGCCTTCTATTTCATACAAATAAAATGCAATTTATGGAGCTCTGTTTAAAATTACTTTTAAATATGAACATTTAGAAAATGTTTAAAAATGTATTTTCAGAGATTTTTCTGTCCTCTGTTGACTCTTAGCAAAGTAAATATTTAATCTAGATACCAGGGGAGAAAGCCACCTGGGAAACACAAGCTATTATGTTTCATAAAATGTTAAGTGGCAATATTTAAATAGGGGAAAAAAGTATTTCTGCCATGGGATATTAATACCTTCTATTTTTCCTACATTTGGATAGATTCCCAACCTACACTTGCTCTGCAAAAACCTGACTACCATGGCACTAGAAAATAACAAGGTGACATTGGTTCCACTTGAGTATTTTTGAATTATCAAATGCATTAAAACCCTATTAATTCTTATGGATTCAGTCTAAATATCAGCTGTCTTCCACTAATAAAGAAAACTACAGCAATATGGATTAAATGTCAGTTTGCAAATTTCCAAAGAAAGCAACTGTTTTCAGTGTGTGAAATGATTCAGTCTTTGGAGTGAATAACTCTCAATGCTAGAGAGTTGAGGTGTTTTAGAAAGCAAATATTGACTGTTAAAATATGGACTTTGAGAAAATAGTTTAATTTAATCTACTTTATGAGCAAATAAATTAGGATAAAATAAATCTTTGACACTCCTGGCACTCACTTAACATCCTCCCTAAGCTATAAAATGTTTGTGATGCAGTAACGCCAGGATGAGCTTTCTTCTTTCTGCCAAGTTATTAAAGGAACCTCTGCATACAATCTGAATGTCTGCATGCCTCAGAGACTGAGAGCAAGACACAATGAATACTGAGAAAATCTATCAAATACTTTCTAGTCTCCAAAATAATGAATACTCCTTTTGACCAACATTAAGTGGCTGTGCACTAGTAATTTTATTACTCTTTTTGAGACAAGCTGAAGCTCTGAAAAATGTTACAGGCACCTGCTGTGTTGTTCTTCTTGCTATCATCTTTCTATTTCTTTCCAGAACACAGAATCACTGGATTTCTATATTTCAACTATTAAGTTTTCCAAGAAATATAGGTGTTTTGAAAGTGGCTCTATACATAGTAAAGACATTAATCTACACAATTACGCTAAAATTTGTTGCCATTTAGACCTAAGGCTGATAGGTTTTTCTGAAAGTCTTTTATGAAAGTAAAAAGTAAACTCAAAATAACTTAATAATATTGTGACTCTTTCAGCAACATTGCTGTAATATCTAGGTATAGAATCCAGCATCTCCACTGTTGTCCTTTTTAATCATAATCTTACACCTGTAGAGTAGAAGAACATGGGAACCTTATGCCTGTGACCTGAGAATCACTGATTTTTATCTTCTCTCTTCCTCTCAATCTATTTCTGAAGATTTTCTGAATTTGGAAAAATGTAAGAAATCAGGCTCACTATTTTAATGTATTAAAGACAAGTGTTCAACTCATTAAAATGCTGATAACAGCTTGAGACCTCTCAACTGTTTTTTAAATTGTTGCAACAAGAAGCATGATAATTCTTGATCTGAGTATAAAGGTAATGCTCCCAAAATTACTTTCTTGTGGGTTTTTTTGTTTGTTTGTTTGTTTGGGGTTTTTTGGTTTGGTGTGGTTTGGTTTTGGTGTTTGGTTTTGTTTTTGTTTGGGGTTTTCCCTCCCCCCCCCCCAAGAAAAAACCCAAACCAAATATCTGTCTAACCTGCTGAGGTGTGCAGATCATAATGGCTATACGTATGTTCATATAAAATAAATGAGTGTATGCACCTGCCACAGACTGAAACATTGTTCTAAGTCTGTCCACAATGGGAACACTATATTCAAAGGAAGTATAAATTCTCAACTTTTTTCTTAGTCCAAGTTCTGTCAACATCTAACATTTAGTTTAGAGAATTTTATTATAAGAGATGTTCTTAATTTCCTCTGTCACACAGCTTTTTAATTAGATCTCAAGTTAGTAAACATACTTAATCTCTCATTCAGTATTCTTCAGGCTGATAATGGATGTGTTACACTGAGATTAAAACATCTCAAAAGTTGTTTTGGGCTTTTTTTAAGTCTTCAGGCTAGAAACCCTTTGGCAATGCCTTTAGAAACATGGACTGCTTCCTGATTCCATTTTCTTTTCCGTTTATTTTCTTCAGTTTATAAAATATGAAAACTATTCCCTCAGTATATGAGCAATGAAAACAGCACATTCAATAGTGGGTTTTGAATGCTGACATAAATCCAATTTGCAGGACTTGACTAACCACCATACATATTCCAAACAACAGTTAATTCAAATTTCTCTTCCTTACTTGCTCAGACACCAAACTGCAGAATAATATGTGGTGCTTATAAGCAACCCAGATTGGCAGAAGAACCAGGCTATACCAAACCAAGGAGGAATGAGTTGCACACTGAGAGTTTCTTTTAAAGCTTCTCCTACTTCTGATTTCCATTGAAAAATGTGTGCTGTTTTTGCATACAAACCCGCTAAGTAGTTAAAAGAAAAAAGAGGTTCTCAGATGAATTATGGATGACAGCTTTAACTTAAATCTGTCTTTATTATTTTATTTCTTAACTTCTAATAAAAATCTGTAATAAACATTCATTTTTATAAAAAGTTGCCTTTTATTCTATTTATAAATCTATTAATTTGAAAGCTGCCTAAAGCTTTTAACAATTAGTCACAGCTAGTTGAACAGCGGGAAAAAAAAACCAACACCACCACCCTTCAGCTGTGAATCATGTGAGTTTTCCCTTATGAGTAAACTATCAGGATAGCACACAATCCTGTTCAGAGACTGCTACTGATTGAGCCTGATACTTTACAAAAGGAGACTGAAAATGGTCTTAACAGAAATCTCAAATTTAGTAATTTATGGAGGGGGATATTCAAGGAAGCAATGAAACTACAGGAACCTCTGTGGTAGGCAAATGCACATGACAACCTTTTAGACTATTAAAAACTTCACGCAGGCAACACCCTGTGGATAGGTTGTGTAACAGCGGACACTTTGTGAGCAATCCAGAGGCCTTGGTGTAAGACAGCCTGCCTGAGAACAGTCACGTAGTCAAGATAAACTCAAGGCTGTGGATTAGGGAGTAAAAGAAACACCAGCTCTAAGAACTCAGAGGTAAGGTGGAGGAGAGGGGGAACTGGGAAGTTCTGGGGCTCGAGTTCCCAGGACAGTGTTATCCAATCCTAGCATTGTTAAGGGTTAAGGTGCCCAATCAACAATTGCCAAATCACTGTAGCTGTACTAAGAATCTCTATATAAGGTTAACACTTTGTCTAATAAATTGGCATTTGCTTGCTCACATTGATCGTCTCAGCGTTGTCCGTGACTCCTGTGTCAACAACACATAACAAGAAAATCTGAGGCAACATTTGAAGGGAAAAAAACTACAAGCTGCTCATATATTTGTAGCTAGGCTGCTGGGCAACAATAGAATAAACCTGGGTTTGCTTATCTGAGAAGCATGGTGGAAACTGTCAGCATTAGGTTGGTGTCTGCAGCAATACTCTTGATGCTGAATTACAGATCACAGGAGAGGTAGAATATGGATTTCCCAGCCTCAAGGCAAGAGGCTTGTATAATTTATCACAAAAAGAATACAAGCCTGTGAGTGGACAGAGAAAAGTAACATGATAAAATCTGAATGCTTATAAAATTATATAGTACTAACACTCAATATCATGGATAGCAAAATTGTATATGTCTAGGCAAGAGATGAACTTCTAAAAGCGACTGATAAGTAAGCTAACATTCTGATATGTAAGACTCTGTCTCATTTTCTCTGATAACAATGAATAACCATCACATTTCCAAACTTTCTGTAATGGGTGGGGCTGGAATGGTATTAATGTCCACCATAGCAGTCTTCAGTGCTGTGCTTTGCTTTTGTAGCCAGAACAGTGTTGATAACATGCTGATGTTTTGGTATTGCTAAGCAGTGCTCACACAGTATCAAAGTTGTTTCTCCAACCCCTCCTTGAAGGCCAGTAGGCTAGGGATCAGCAGGAGGTGAGAGAGGACACAGCCAGGACAGCAGATCCAAACTGACCAAAGGAGTATTCATAGAATCATAGAATAGTTAGGGTTGGAAAGGACCTTAAGATCATCTAGTTTCAGCCCCCCTGCCATAAGCAGGGACACCTCACACTAAACCATGTCACCCATTCCATACGCTATGATGTCATGCTCAGCAATAAAAGTCAAGAGAAAGAAATGGAAGGGAAGGCATGGCAGATGGGCATTTGATACAGAGACATCTGTCTTCCAAAGCAACCTTTACTGAAGCACTGCTTCCAAGGAAGTGGCTGGACACTGCCAGCTGATGGGAAATAAGATAATAAATCTTTTTGCTCTGCTTTGCTTTGTTTCAACTGTGCGTGCTTTGCTTTCCTTCAGCCTTCAAACTGCCTTTATCTGGATCATAAGTTTTTCATCTTATTTTCTGTCCCCGTCCCAAATGACACAGGGGATGACTGGGCACCTGACAGCCAGCTAAGGTCAACCTGCCACATTTTCATTGCTCTGTTTTCTTATTTAATTATTACTTTGGGTGAAAAAACGGTCTTTCATCAACAATGACAGCTTTAAGAATCAGTCCTCTAAATTTCTCAAATCTATGTCATTTTTTGCAGGGATGCTGGTTTTCCTCACTAGCATATTCACAAGCAACCTAATTCACCTTTTTGGTTCACTTATTAGAATCATTCTGGAATTATGGTTCTTGAAGACCAAATTTTGAAAGAAGAGGAAATGTTACTGTGGGTATGCCACTGCAAGTGATTAGAAAGCCCTGTAGTGGAGAAGCAGAACACCACATAGGTCTTTCCTCAAATGCTACCCAAGGAATTTGCTGGTTTACCTGGCTAGGCATTATTAAATTAGAAAATGGAATATCTGCTGAGTCAAAAGGACCCAAAGATGACCCAAAACATGATTAGGAATGAGCCAGATCTCACAAACTCTTGCCAGGTAAGGGGACACAGACACAGGAATGTAAGAAACAGAGTTCACTAAATTCAAGTCTAAATGTTCAGCTGGAGATTTCAGCTGGACAGCATAGAATATGACTTTCAAGAGAAAACCTCCAAGGAATAAAAATTCATATGTAATTCTGTCCTTCACTGTCTTTTTATCTTATCGTTATGAATCATTCAAAAGTCAGAGGAAGGAATGACAGAGCAAGACTGATAGTTTCACAGACATTTGCATGAGAAAAAGAGAATACTGGAAGTTGAAAGATCAGAGGGGTAGTTTTGCCATAGTAAGATAAATATATTACAGAAAAGAAAATCCATGTTAGCATATATACTCAGAATAGATTTTCCAGTCTGTTTCATACAAAGGTAATTCACTTCAAAAATAAAACCTGGTTATACCAGGCCTCTTAGAACCTGGTATATCTTGTATGGCACATGTCAAATAGCATTACAATGCATCCTACAAACATATCAAGGCAACCCAATGGATTGTTGTGTTATAGTCCCCAAAATAATCTCATTGAAGCCACACCTAAAAGCAATGTATATAATTTCATTGTGGAAATTATGTCTGGCAAAGATTAGATCACCCTGGTGAATCATCATAAGAGGATGCAATTTTTAATCCATTCCTTATAACAGTATATATGCAGGTCTGACAGAGAGTAAGAACTGTGAGACGATATACAAGACCATGTAATACAAATTATAGTTCTTTAAACCTATTCAAGTCAAATCTTAGAAAACTAATCTTTCACTGCTCAGTAAAACACCTGGGTTATTTGATAGACATAGTTTGTGTTTTAAGGAAAAAAAAAATAAAAATTAAAATCCTATATTCAGTGATGCTAGTCTTATTGTGCCCCTACTTGATTCTTGGATAGAAGAGCTATTTAATTCTTCATACATGTAACCTTAGGTTGCATGCATGAAGTTATCCAGTTATCTCATGGCATTTTGATTGGAGATTCTCTCTGACTAATACAAGTATTTGGTTCTCCTTTGGCTTACTGCTGCAAATATATTTAAGGACAGAAATCTAATCATCTGAAATTAGGTATGCCACGTTGGATGGGCTTGGAGCAACCTGGTCTGGTGGAAGGTGTCTCTGCCCATGGCAGTGAGGTTGGAACCAGATGATCTTTAAGGGCCTTTCCAACTCAAAGCATCCTATGATTCTCTTATTCTCTGCAAAACACCAATTGATTGTGCACAATATGTATTTAAGGAAATATCAGTCATTTATAATCTTGACAATTCTTACTAACTTTATTCACACAAAACATTGCATTACTGAACTTAAGAACTGCAGTAGATTGAGAATAGTCATAGAATCATAGAATAGAATCATAGAATAGTTAGGGTTGAAAAGGACCTTAAGATCATCTAGTTCCAACCCCCCTGACATGGGCAGGGACACCTCACACTAAACCATGTCACACAAGGCTCTGTCCAGCCTGGCCTTNATCTCTTAAGATCATCTAGTTCCAACCCCCCTGACATGGGCAGGGACACCTCACACTAAACCATGTCACACAAGGCTCTGTCCAGCCTGGCCTTGAACACAGCCAGGGATGGAGCATTTAAAACATCCCTGGGCAACCATTCCAGTGCCTCATCACACTTACAGCAAAGAACTTCATTCCTCCTTATATCCAATCTAAAATTTCCCTGTTTAAGTCTTAACCCATTAAAACTTAATCAAGAAGCAAGTAGATAGCATCAATTACAATTCTTTTTTGAAAACATGTGTGAAGACATATCGACATGCACAGGTTCTTGAACATTATATGAACATTATATAAGAGGAAAAATACTGAAAGTATTTCTTCAAAGCCTATTTGTTGTTTTCAGAGAAATTTCTTCCATTATTTTTTAGGCTTTATTTTGATTCAGATTTGTCTGACTTCATCTGCTACTTTTGGGATTTAATGTATGGGATTATCTTCTACTGCCACAGTAGCCATCATTAAAGAACATAGTATTTGAAAAGTATGATGTTAAGACACAGACAGTTTTGGAAATGCACTTTCAATCCATTTTATGTAGGAATTCTAATAGCCTTATATCATTAAAAAAACATAGACAAACAAACCAAAAATAAAGAAACAGCAGTCCATAACAAAATAAAAATGGTACTTCTGGAGCCTTGTGTTTCCTTTAGGATGCAATGTATTTGCATTAACACAAGTCATGATTGGAAACTGATGTTGCATTTGGTTCTGAGGCTTGAATTAGAAGCAAAAAATTGTTTTGCACTACAGAAATTATGCCAGAGTGAATGACTCACTTTTTATTTTTTCTTTTTTATGTTGCACAGCTTTATGTCATGTCATAACATATCACAAGCTGTGGCTGACAAATAAGACAAAATACTATGCCAGTACAGCAGCCACAGAACACTCTAACCAAAGAGCATCAATTACAATGTAAATGTGCTTGTTATTGCAGTACAATTACAATGGAAACATCAAATATGCACCAAACAAGTGATATTGTTTCCTTAGCTACTTTGATAATACTCAAGAAATTTAGTAGACATATTTATTATTATATTTTTATATATTTTAATGGTTTTGTATTTCCCCTCATGATGCAAATACTGGCATCTACCATACAGATTAGGTAATTAGTATGCAGAATCCTGTAGTGTTCTCTTTCTTACCTTCTTTTCATGGAGTATTTTATTTTGGCTGGGTTTTGATTTTTTTACATAGAATCATTGATATGGAAGACTTCTATGTTGAAAATGACTTGTGAAAGTCATAAAGACCAGCATTATGCTTTAAACAACTTTTAAACAACTTCACTTAGAAACAAGTTGTTTAGGGCCTTGTCCTGTTCTCTTTTGAGTATCTCCATGACAGAGATCCATCAACATCTAAGGGCTATCTGTGCCAGTGTCACACCACACTCAGGGTGAATTATTTTCTACTTAATCTCTAACAAAACTTTACGAAGTTCCAGCTTAGTTTTCTTTTGTCCTACTGCTGTGAATCTTATGTAGGAGTCTGGATCTGTTTTCTCTCTACCTTCACATCAGCTACCTCTATATAGCAATGTCTCCCTCCAGCCTTCCCTTCTTATACTGAACAAACCCTGCTTTTTCTGCCCTTCTATCATGCTTCAGCCCTCTTACCATGGTGGCACTCTCTCTAACGCGTATCACTGACAGTTTTGTACTGTGGAGCACAAAAGTGGACATTGAACTCCAGATATGGTGTTATAAATGCCAGAGGGAAAGAACTGCTTCCCTTGATATTCTGGATATTTGATAATACATCCCAAGATGCAGCTGCATTTCTTCACTGCAAGGGTATACTGCTGCCATTTTTTAATATGCAAACTATGTTGTTGTGTGCATATGTTAGAGAAAGCACAACCAAAGAGGTGCCCTCATCTCTAAATCATGTTATTTGTTTAGATAAAACAGTTAATAGTCTTACAATAGTCTTTAATTCCTGTGGGAGTACATTTCTCTCCCAGAACAGCTCTTCCTCCTACACAAAGGAGTGTTAGCATTGCTATCCTATGCTGAAAATACTCTTATCCCACCTAGTTTCAGACCATTCATACAGAAAGCTAACATCTGCTATAAAAGCACCAGAATGAGGTCAATAATAAATGATGCACAAATTTTACAGCTAGTAAGTATTTAGAACAAACAAGCAAAAGAATTTTGTTCTGTTTAAAACTCTGCCCTGTTATGCATCACTGTAATGCACTTTTCCCAGCATGTAGTATATTCACCTAGTGAAATGCATTGTGTAAAATGGGTATTGGCAACTTACCTGAATGAAAGCATAGCTTTTGGTCAAAGCTCCATCATAGCAGCCTGAAAACCACATAGATAAAGCCACTGCTGACATGTCACAATAGCAACAGGCAACTGAGTGAGCCACAAATGACACACACATTCTTGGGCTGTTTTTTTGTGTCACTAGTTTGTGTTGCTATAGGAAAGCAGCTGGTAAATTATTGATCATATGATGATGAATATTGACAGACACAGGAATAAGCAAGTATAACCTATGAGCTATACTCTCAGGGCATAACAGAACAGTCTACAGATAAAGATGAGGTTAAGAGCAGCTTACTACACTGAAAAGGAGTCAGAAAATAGTCTTAAAAGTTGCTGCTACACTGAGAGTTGCTAAGGGAAGGACCTAGTTGTTGTATATCCCTGTTTCACCAAATAACATTGAAGGAAACTAGAAGACAGGATCAAGATGCATATTTTTCAGATGAAAGGTCTGCCAAAGCAGGAAACACTGATTTTATAAGATGTACAAAGAACTTTTAAAAAGAGGTGGATCTATAAACCCAGAATTCCATGGCATTTTGCTTACAAACTCTCCTCTCTCACATTTTCCTTGCTGCTGCTTCACCCTCCTGACTCCTCTGTTGTGTTCCTTACCTTACCATGTTATCTTCCAAAGGAATAAAAGCCATGGTGATAAAATAATTGCAGTACCTGCAATAGTTTTCTACTATTTCACTTTACATCTTACTTACCTACTAAAAGTGTAAGAGTTGGGTTTGTTCTGCATTTCATTGGTGGTTTTGGTTTTGGGTTATATTTTTGCTTGGCTGGTTTGTGGGGGTTTTGTTTGTTTGGTTGGTTGGTTGGGTTTTTTTGTGTTTGTTTGTTTTTCTTTTTTTTTTTTAATCTTTCATTAAATACTTTTAAAATGTCTGCTTTAGTTTATTTTGGAAAACTGAATGCTTATGTAAAGATTATGAATTTTTTACCCACTTGCCAGAAAAGTTATGTTTACAGTATGGACTATGTGATACATGGATTGTAGAATTAATTTTATTAATATTATATATCGTATAAAATATCATAGTTTATGTAGGTTTTACTTCAAAGCATGAAAAATAAATCCTTTTTTTCATCTTTTTTTTATTTCTTGGCAATTGTGATAGTTCTAAAGTATGCATTTCTAAATAAGCACAAAGAACAAAGTTGTTTGTACGCTTTTAGCTTCAAAATTAGAACACTATTTTGTGAATATTTATGTCCCTGAGTGACAGCTCAGCATCCTCTCATCCATGCACAATTGCTCTGAAGTGTGGTTTCTACTCTGAGGTGACATATTCACTATCTGCAAAGATACAGAATATCTATTTAAGGATTCCTCACTGATTCCTCTCAAAATCACATTCATTCAAGGATTCTGCAGTATTCACTTGTGATGCAAGACACCTGAGAGTCAAGCTTCTGAGAAAAACAGTAGTTAGGGATGATTTTCTATATGCATCTGCACAATTATTGCGCTTGCAGCCCAGAAAGCCAACCAAACCCAAGCTCCAACAAGGATCGTGACCAGCAGGTCAAAGGAGGTGATCCTGCCCCTCTACTCTGCTCTTGTGAGACATCACTTGGAGTATTGTGTGCAGTTCTGGTGTCCGCAACATAAAAAGAACATGGAGCTGTTGGAACAAGTCCAGAGGAGGGCCACGAGGATGATCAGGGGACTGGAGCATCTCCCATATGAAGACAGGCTGAGAGAGTTGGGGCTGTTCAGCCTGGAGAAGAGAAGGCTGTGTGGAGACCTCCTGGCAGCCTTCCAGTATCTGAAGGGGGCCTATAGGGATGCTGGGGAGGGATTGTTCATTAGGGACTGTAGTGACAGGGCAAGGGGTAACAGGTTCAAACTTAAACAGGGGAGGTTTAGATTAGATATAAGGAAGAAATTCTTTCCTGTGAGGGTGGTGAAATGCTGGAATGGGTTGGCCAGGGAGACTGTGAATCCTTCATCCCTGGCAGTATTCAAGGCCAGGTTGGATGAAGCCTTGGTTGAGATTGTTTAGTATGAGGTGTCCCTGCCCATGGCAGGGGGGTTGGAACTAGGTGATCTTCAGGTCCTTTCCAACACTAACTATTCTATGATTCTAATTATTAAAAAACCTGACATCTAGAAAAGGTTATTTTAAAATAATATCATGAAACTTAAATTAAGAAATATATTAAAAAGGATTGTGATAAATTGAAACTTCAAAAATGCCAACAGAAATTTCTTCTAGGTTTCCACAAGCATTCAGAGTATATTTCAACAAGTCATTTTAAATTTTAAATAATCACAAGTGGCCCTACAAGTTGCATCTCTATTATTCCTGTCAGATGCTCTTCAATGTGATCAAGAGGGCCATTCAAATTTATAGAAGACGCTTTTCACCAGGTTCTTCAGAAACTGTATCTTACTTGAACCATCTGACAGGAGAAAGGAGAACAAACCTGAATAAAAGAAAACCTTCCAAAGTCAGGCATGATCTGATTCTGACTGCCAGTGGCCAGCATACTAAAGATTTCCACAGGTAATAGGTTACTTCTCTGAGATCATGATTTTTATGCAACTTTCACAGAATGATACTGATGTGATTAATAAATAATTAATCTAATCTGGGGAAGGAAAATGTCACATACTAATTTCAACTGTTGTCAAATTATACCAAATTTCAGAAGACAAATGTTATGATTAGCAGATGAAATAAGATGACTCTGGTTTACAAGGATTAGCACTACTCTATGGGAGAAACAAGGAATTAGTGAATATTGTTCTATTGAACAAATACGTGTGTATGCTGCTGGAGTGCTGGAGAATATTGTTTTAGAATTTGCAATCACTGACCATTTCATCCAAAACATACAAGATTATCTCCGGCACATGTGGATAAGCAATGGTCTGTGGGGCAAGCATCATGCATTTTTATCAGTTCTCTGAAATCCCTACCAATTCAAAGAGTAAGCCTCGCAAAATAATAATCACCTCTGAGAACTTTTTGATACAAAATTTCAACACTTTTCTTCCATCTTTGCAAAAAAACATCCTAACCAACTATGTGATGGATAGTGGTATCTAAACAGGACAGCTGTCACGGTTCAACATAATCTCCAAATTTTCAAGAGCCATAATTAAGACCAGTAGCTCTGTGTACTAAGAGCTCTTGTTAGTAAGTACTTGAATCAGCTGCTCTGTCTAGAGCAGGCCTACCTCATCTCTCTTTACAGCCTTTTCATACTGCTCCAAGCAAGTTTTACATATGTTGACAGTGATGGCCATAGATGTTCTTATGTAGAGCTATTAATATGCTAGGGTTGACCTTTCTTTAGCACAACAGACACCTGGAAGAATGCAATGTTTCAGTTTGTAGAAATCCCCTAGACAGTCATATCCTCACACTACAAACAGAACCAAAACTTTAGGTGAAAAACTGCCCAATTGGCACTGATCAACAAAACCTCAAGGCTTCAGGCTCTTCTCCAGGAACTCTCCCTCACTAGGTAATGTTCAGAACACATCTACATTAGCAAAGTTTCATGCTAGTGAACTGAGACAATTTCAGATGTGGGCATACAACATACAGAAAGGATTCTGTAACATCCTGTGACATTGTTAAAAGTTGAACAACTCTTAAATGAGCTTGCCACTTCTGAAACTCATGTTCACCCTGATGCAACTCAGGAGAGCATTCTGCCTGTTATTTCCTTAATGTCTTCTAGTCCTTCTAGACTACCATGAACAAAAGTTACCAGTAGAACACTTTGTCCATAATAAAGAAGTTTCTGTATTAGAAATCAGAAGCCAAGAGAGTTATAAATGTTTCAGATAACAACCAATTTAATCATTCAAGGTTTCCCAGGACAACATTCTGACTAATAGGAAGATTAATCTTTTAAATACCTTTTCTGGTGTACCATGAATATGATAACAACAACCATTCCCTAAGCATTTTCAGGCGTATGCAGTGCTGGAGAGGTAATGCATATATCATGCCGTGCTCCAGAAGCAGTAACAGATTCCCACCATAATGTCACTCACCATAATGGTATATCTATCTGGCAGCTTTAGTAAAAAATGCTGAATTTCTTTGCATATTGTCTGTAAGGCTTTATGTAGAACAGTTTTATTTCAAAATAAAGTAAAAGAATTGTGTCACAGACTCACTTATAAGGTCAAAATACTGCCATATACCTTCATATTGAATAATTATCCTATTACTCTTTCTTTTTTAAAAAAGATGTGGATACATCACCTTTTCTAACACTTAAGGTTCACTTTCACCTGAAGATATCATTTCTCCAGATCATTTTTTGGCTTACAAGACAGGTATTAGCTCAGCTATACTTAATCTTGCATGTTCATTTTCAATATTTGGATCCATTTTCAGGTTATTGTATTTTTTTTTAACTTCATACCTACAGGCTGAAGCTTTCCATGGGAGGTAGATACTTCCTCATATTACTGCTTCGGGGAGGTTTTTTTTAAAGTAGCAACAAAGAGAAACTATTACCATAATTAAAGAAATCATAGAATGGTTTGGGTTGGAGAGGGTCTTAAAGATCATCTAATTCCAACCTCCCTGCCTCCTTTTAGTCACACAAAGAGGAAAAGTCAGCAGCACAATATGCAGTAATGGAGCAATGAAAACGATGTTAGTTTATTTTCTCAAAACCAACAAACACTGAGCAGTCACCTGTTTTATGTTCTCTATGTATATGTCGGTCTTAGAAATCAAAGAGAGCATCAATCATTAGCTCTTATGTCCATAATCTTATCACCTGCATACTGTAACTGTATTCAATCTGAGTGCTCAACACGTCTCCAAAATCATGTGTAGATACTTACATAATTTCTCAGAGCTCCTGCATTGAAAACACCATCTAAATCTTGCAAATTTCTCTACAGAATCTGCTGAGAACATTAGCCAAGTTAACATAGCTATATGATTTTCAAATGTCAAAAAAGCTTTAAAAATAAATTTTCATCTCTATTTCAATTTTTTTATAGTCTATATATGTAGTGGGTATGTGTTCATATATACACAGTCATAGACTAACACTTCCAAATTGATGAAAAAAATCAGAATCATTTTTATATCCATATATTGGTTACAGTTTTCTCAGACAAGGATAGCAAGGAAACTACATTTAGAAAATATGAAGAAATCAGTACATATTTCACTGATATCAGATAAAAAAAAATTGTGTGTTTCATGCTGTGCTTCAGGTGAAGAAACTAATAAATATGCTTGTATGTATGCAAAACAGTCCAAACTACCAGCAATTGCTGCAGAACCTCAAAAGGGTTACATTTTTAAGTTCCTTGTTCTGATCCACTTTTGTTTCCCCAAATATTCACTTTTGCAGTAAAACCTAGTATGGGCCATTCCTGAAATAACATTTTAAAGTTTAAAGCCAAATACTTTAGTAAGATCACCCCTTATCCATGGAAGAGGTCTAACCAAGCTCCTCCCCATACACTAAAAATGCTCAAAAATTCCTTATTTTAAACTTCAAATTTAGTGTGTAACTTTCTCCAAGATTGCAGCATTGAATTGTCTAATAAAATGTTACCACTGGCACAAAAAGCACACCAAATACAGCAACTGACAAGCTAATCTGGTAAAAATGAGAGAACCTCTGTATGCAAAAAAATAACAAAATCTAATTCATTTTCTCTCACTTCAACTGCAATAGGATTACAAGAAAATCAGGCTGAAAGAACAGAGGCAGGCTTGCAGAATTAGAGCTTGTGGAATCACGTATGGCTATCCAGAAAGAGCTTAAAATGTCACTATATCAGAGCAATGATATTTAATACTGATTCAAGTGTAAATAGTAGTTCTAGACACAAAGAAGGCAACAAGTCTGTTCTAGACTAGAGGATAATTAAGAAATGATTTATTTCCATGAGTCATTTCCAGTTGCGATGTATCTCCCACTGCCCTGCATAAGCGTAGGCAGGAGTTTCCCCAAGGAGCAATCCTTTAGGCACAGTGGAACAAGATGCACGGCAGCCAGTGTGAAGCCACTGCTGTGCAGCACAAAGCTGGCATGCTTATCCTCATAAACACGGTTGTTGAGATGCTTGCAACATAGTCTATGTCTAGCAGCAACCCTGCCCATTCACTGTCCCTTGATCCCTTGGGTCCAAACATGGGATAAAACCATAAACTTTCTACACAGTACCAAGAAAAAAAAAAAC
>NDXB01015482.1:0-11904 GCA_002631895.1 Agapornis roseicollis | reverse complement strand
CCAAGCAAACAAATCAGAACGCTTATATACCCTTCTTACACAATTACTTCATCTCTAAGGTTTCTTGCTTCACTAAGGTTACATAATGTTTTAAACCTCCTTTGGTTAACGGTTACATTGTACCTCTAAATGATACATTCTTCTAAATAATATATCTTCTACACTCTACTAGATAAGTCACATACATCATGTAGATGACAATCTGTACTTTAACAAACTCTACCTTTCTCAGCATGCTCTACTGATTTCTGTGAACACACAATTATTACTAAGTTACTGTTTCCCACAACATATTCCAAGTATAGGCCTCTTGATCTGTCAGGCCTTAGCGTGACTACTGCTAACTACAGTTAATACAATTTTCTGTTCAAAATACAGTTTCTAAACACACTGCAACAATTCAAGTCCCATGAATTTGTCAACAAGGTATATAACATGATAGCAAGGTTTCAGGTGCACTCACATACTGGGATTGCTATCTCTTTTTGTTTATTTCCTTTAGCTGCTCTGCAGAGCAACTGTTATATGATGCAGTCTTGATGTGATAAACAGTTAAACTGCTGACTTGATTTGACATGGTTGGTCTCTTTCATCTGGAACACTGCTGTTCAGATTGGTTAGGTACTATTTCTATTTCTTGAACATGGATTTACTCCTGTAGTAGAATCCCCCTAGAAGTTTTGGAATTTTTTTTTCTTCTCCTTTACACAGTCTACGTAATATGAGCTTTCTATTTTATAATCTGTGTTCCTTTGTGTTTACACCAAATTAAGGAGGAATACCTTCAAAAACCTCTTAAAGTCTCTACCAATAAATCCAAGTACCAACTTCGTGCCAAGACAGCCTGAAGAACTTCCATGGTCTTTTCCTGAGCTGGAGTTGTTTTCACTTTCTGTTCATCAGAAGCTGTGCAAGCCCTATATATGCTACATGTACGTGTAAGAAAATACCAACTGTAAGAATTACATCAAAGACTTGAGATTTTCCTATAAGTTCTTGGAATTCTGTGCTTTTTGTTTGGAAAAATGAATGAGAGTGGGCTGGATGTGATGTTAGAGCTGACATTTTCATTGGAAGTGTATTTTTATTTTAATTTGCTTGTTGAGGTCTACCACAAATTCTGAATGCCCTACTTCAGTAATGCGTAGGTAAGTTTATGCAGCAGCTCCCTTTGGGAAATGGGAAAAGAGACACAGGCTTTATTAGTCTTCTGCATTTCAAATAGTAACCGACAAGACCCATGCTTCTGTGAATGTCTTTTCTGTCTAGTAGGCCTTATCTATTTTTCATTTTCACTTCAGTATTTTTGAGAACAAAGTGATACCTTGGTGGGATATATGCTACACTGTTGTTTTTTTAGATATATTGCTAAAGGAACAGAACCAGATTTCCTGGAAATATAAGCTTTTTCTTTCATGACTTCATGATGATATTCTAAATGTATCTGTCACATGGTTTAAGATTCCTTTACAGATTTTCTTCCTTTGAGTGTAATGCCTCATACTTCAGATTGCACATTCTTCCACCAGTGGAGTACTTAAAGTCATTGTCTACAGTTCTTTACTTTGTCAGACCACCTGGTAGTTAACATATTGGTCAGATTCCAACAGTAATTGCAATAGGCATCTCTTTGTTTTTACAGTTGCTTGACATAAGTCACTGTTGAGTCAATAGGGAAGGTATGTTACCTATCAGAGGTGTATTCCATAAAATCCTGAGGCTGAATGCAATTTGTCAATGCATCTACAATTGCCATTTCCTTTCTAGTGGTATATTTCCTTGGTTTTCAGCATTCTGTAATTTTTATTCCCAATCTCAGCACATATATATGTTATAATGGATGAATTTTCTTATCAGTCTTTCTAGCACTTTATTATGTGATGCACTTTCTCTTAAACTGCAATATTGAACTTGTCACTCACAATTGCCATATAGTTCCAAGGAATAACTTTTCTTTTCCTGTTCTTTTTTTTTCTTATTGTCCTGATATAAAGCTTGAGAACAGGCTACAACCACATACTCCTATCAGGTATCAAAAAATACGTCCTTAATTTTACATGGAATCTGCAACATAACCTGGGATAGGACTTACACTGGTGGGGAAAAAAGTTATTACAACAGTTCTTCTGGAACTCCTGTCTTGAAAGCACTTTACTGTAGCTTAAACAAGGCTTGGGAAGAATCTGTCTAAATAATAGAAGAATCACAGAAATTGTTCCAATTGCTTCATATTTTCTACTGTAGACATTTGTGTAATAGCTTGCATTTTTTATGTGCTTGGCACCATGCCATCTTCAGTAATTATACAGCCAACATAGTCTAGTTCAATTTGCAGCTGGTTTATTGAATTTAAACAATCTCTTCTGATATTCCTACAATCTGTTACTTTTTCAGCAAGGTAATAGTATTCACTAGCCAAGTAATATTCCTATCGGTAGTTAGATTCTCTTTATACATTGTCTTGCAATTTGGTCTTAAATTCTTTTTGTGATTCTTGATATTTTATTGTATCATAGAATGCTATTTCACTGTTCTATCTGTGAGCTGGTATCTTTAAAGTACTGCTGCTGCAATATTTCCTATTGCTGACGTTACTTCCAAAAGCAAAATATTTTCCTGAGAAATCATTTACCACATAAACTCTTTATTTTTGCAGTAGATCAGCCCTCTGAGAACCGTAACATCTCAGTAGAGAATGCGGGATCTTATTACTGGGGTTTGGCACATTCCTAAAGTGTGCAAAATAAAGAAAGAAACCAAAGAAGTTGTACAGAGACTATAAACAATGAGAACAGAAGTCACGTTCTTGAAAAATAAAAGTTACAAATGTCAGTGATACCAGCGGTGGTTTCCATAGAAACTAATCTTGAACAGAGACCTCATTGATAATGAGAAGCCATGACTGATGCTGGTGAAATAGGCCTGATTACTTCTACAAATAGCCTTGATCTAACTTAAGTGTGATATAAACAAGGCAAAGTATAAAAAAGAGAAAATGAAAATAATAATTTAGACTTTTTGTTTTAAAGAAAATGTTTACTTCTGTCATTCTTGTCAATTATCAAATGTTTCTTTTGCAATTTGAATGGCACCAATTCAGAGATACTTCTAGTAGCACATTGCATTGTGTCAAGGTTTAAAATATGACAGGAGCACTAACTGATTTTAAAATAGGGAAAACAAGCCAAAACAACTTTCATAGATAAACTGTGGCCTATAGTTACGCGTATGCCCACCTTAGGACAAGCAGGAATTTTGCAGTAATATACTCAAACTAGAAAACTAATCCTCTCTGAAAAAGTGATGCTCACAAATATAATGGTTTTGTAGCTATTAGTATTGCAGCAATTGTTTCACACGCATCTATCATCTGGTTTTGTATCCATAACCAAAATGATATAATTTACTGAGAAAGAGAAAATAACTTCTGTCAAAATAATTCTTTGGGTTTCAATATTTTTTGTCCTTCTTTTCTTCTTTATCTTAGAAATTAAATTTTAATTGAAATATAAATTAACTGGAATAGCCAGTAGCTGGGTCAGAGAATAAGACTTATTCTATCCTAAACAATTATGTAGCATCATGACAACAATATTTGTCTTTAGCATGGGATTTCTTTGCTTCGATCTGTTTAATTTGATCTGCTGTACAGTATGTGGGAGCCAAAGCAACTAATCTTCCTGTACTGGACAACTGCCTTCTTTTCTGATTCAGAACTTTTATTCTTTTCAAAGCATTTATCCAGAATTTTCTTCTAGCAAAAATATTTTCTTGAAGCCTTTATCATTGTCGTGGTTTAAACCCAGCCACACAGCTCGATCAGTCACTCAACCCCCCTTTCTTGCCCTCCCCTGCTTCCAGAGGGATGGGGGGAGAATCAAAAGAATGCAACTCCCACAGGTTGAGATAAGAACAGTTCAGTAACTAAGGTATAACACAAATCACTGCTGCTACTACCAATAATAATAAGAATAAAGGAAATAACAAGGGAAAAGAATACAGCATCTCACCAACCACCGACAGAAAACTCACAACACCCCAACCCAAATGAGTGCTGACCGACCACCTCTTCCAACCACCCCGAGAGCACCAGCCCTTCCAGATAACTCCCAGTTACCTCCCGGGCATGACGTGCTATGGTATGGAATACCTCTTTGGTCAGTTTGGGTCCTTTCCCTCCTTCCTCCCGGCCTCCCCTCCTCCCCAGCAGAGCATGAGGCTCACAAAGTCCTTGGTCAGGGCAAACATCGCTCAGCAACAACCAAAAACATCGGTCTTACCAGCCTTGTTCCTGGGTTAAGTCAAAACACAGCTACTAAGGAGGAGAAAAACTGACTGCAACTGCTCAACCCAGGACAATCATCTGTAGCAATTCATGACTTGGAACAAACTGAAGTCTCTCCCATGACAAATATCAAAATAATAATAAAAATAATGAATTTTAAAAAAATAGAGATATCATCTTCCATTGGTTCTTTTCTTGCACTCCTTCAGAAGACTTCTCTCACTAGCTATTCAGTCTGCAAAAGCTTTAATGAAAATGTATCATGCCTTAACGCAACAAACACCTTGTTAGTAAATCATGAGATTAATTAACTGTTATTGATTATTCTGAACTGGTAAATGCTATGTGGCTACTCACCTTTCCCAAGCAAACAACTTAAGGAAGGTGAATAGCCAGAGATGTTCTGCATTTTTCCTTCTATTCAGTTCCCTGTATGTTCAGTGATGCCTATTGTATAAGTAAGTCTTTCTGGTCCACATTTATTTTACTCAGTAACAGAGCTCTAGCTTACATTTGTAGAATCATTTTTTTGGCATGAAATAAAATTTGATGCTGTGTTTAAGTACTATATGTTATTAGCCCTGGAGGATAATTTTTGAATAATCTTTTCATTCCACTGTACAGTATACAAATTTCAACATATTCTCATCTTTATATTTCATGCTAATTTGACATTTAATGTTAGCTGCCTGTCATATTAACAATAATCCATCTGAACCAGCACACATGAATATCAATTACTGAAATGATTGGAGCTCATCCTTTAATCTCCTTCTTTCTAGTGAAAGTAGAAACATCCCATTAAACAGGAAATACCAGAAATACCAAAGTCTTTCAGAGACTCACCTACTTGCATATACTCTCCCTGAATTTGTTTCATTGCAGTATGAGGTTGGGGAGGGGGAAGGGGGAAGGTTATTAAACTCACTTGTTTGTAGGAAAAATGGTGAATAAATAAAAATATCTAATATAAATAGTGTGTGTTCAACTTAGTATCTCAGTACTCTATATGCTGGTGTATATATATATACTATATTTTAGTGTATAGATGTATATATATACATACTGTGTACTAGTATATCCTCTACTATTTTGCTTGATTGCAAAACCTTTCTCAGAAATTTTTGAACACTGTTTCCAAGTTTCAAGTCGCCTGCTGTTGTCACACACATATAATTTTATTTGCATGTGCTAGCTTAAATATGAGTGTTCAATATGCAGCTCTTCACTGTACCACTGCAGTTAGCACTGGGGAAAGTGTGCAGGTGTTCTTGTAGAAGTAACTTTTGACATGCTACGATCTTATTATATGAAAGAGCAAGCGACGCTTTCAGCTACTGAAGTAGGAGAGCTTAGAGTCTGGCCCATGCAGCCTTAAATGTGCAGAAAAGAAAGGAAGATGTAGATTACTGTAGCATACATTTGCTTTAACAACATTATAACTAAAGATTTTATAGATCGTTCTTCCTTGTGTAGGAAGTTCAAACAGAAGAATAAAAGGGGAACAGTTTACAATCTTACCAGCTAACAAAGGTGCTTTTAGGAATGTTTATTACTCTGGTAAATGCATATTATCTGGATTAAGTTGTTTACTTACTATTATTTATAATAGAATAACCCATTAGGCACCCCCCAAAAATACCCATATCCCCTATTGATATGCAATACACCCTCTTCTCATGTTACAGTTATGTAAATGTAAATGTCATGTACTGTTACGAAAAGATCTCCTTTGGATTGGTCTAGAAGAACCTCTTCCTTCCTCATGCATTTAATTTCTGTGGAATGTTGTCTAACGTTAATTGCACTCTTTCTGTACCTACCATAGTAGAATTTGGCTTAAGCTCTTTTTTTTTTTCTTTTCTTTTTTAACTTTTCACTCTCTTCTCATTAGTTTTCCTACTGCTCCCAAATTTTAAAGATATGGCTTTTAGCAGATAGTGCTCAACCAGGAGAAAAAGAAAGAAAAAGACAAAGAAAAAAGAAAGAGGAATATATAGCAAGACATGAGAAAATACTCTTTATAATTACAGGAATGAAATTTTCTGACTGCTTTCCAGCTGCACTAATCTGAACTTCTACAAGTAAACATAATTTGAAGTAGACAAACAGTAGTGTATTTGGCTAGATGCTGAGAGGAGGCTGATGCTTTTCTTCAGGGTCTAGTGTGTTTCATGTTATTTGTTTTGATTTATCATACTAGAACATAAAACCAGAGCACAGGAAACTTATCTGGATGCACTTCTAGGAAGAAATAATAGAAGGAAGAAATTCTTTCCTGTGAGGGTGGTGAGGCACTGGAATGGGTTGCCCAAGGAAATTGTGAGTGCTCCATCCCTGGCAGTGTTCAAGGCTAGGTTGGATGAAACCTTGGGTGCCATGGTTTAGTGTGAGGTGTCCCTGCTTATGGCAGGGGGGTTGGAACTGGATGATCTTAAGGTCCTTTCCAACCCAAACTATTCTATGGTAACCAAATCACTTTACAGAAACAGGATGACCTTGTTGGCTGAGACAGTAGAACTAGAATTAAGGGGGGAGGGGGGGGCAGTGTAGAAGAGAAATTGTGCAGACTCATGTATATATGGGCCATTAATAAAACTGTTTCCTGGGTTACAGAGATGTTTGAGTGGCAGCTTGTTGGTTTTCTCTTCTAAAACAGATCACAGAGTTTCTTCCCCAGGATTCATGGGGAGGGAGTGAGAGAGCACACTGGTGATAGTCTCTCCTGAGCTTTTTTGTATTTTCACAGAATGGCTTGAGTTAGAAGAGGCCTTAAAGCTCATCCAGTTCCAGCCCCCTACCACTGGCAGGGACACCTTCCACTAGACCAGGTTGCTCCAAGCCCTTCCAGCCTGGCCTTGATCACTGCCAGGGATGGGACAGACACAGTTTCTCTGGGCAACCTGTGCCAGTGTCTCATCACTCTCACAGTGGGGTGAATATTGTCTAATATAAACCTCCCCTCTGTCAGCTTACAGCCATTTCCCTTTGTCCTATTCCTACATGCCTTTGTACATGCCTCTCCAGGTTTCTTGTAGGCCCCTTTAGACACTGAAAGTTGCTCTAAGGTCTCCCTGCAGCCTTATCTAGCCTGAACAAGCACAGCTCTCAGCCTGTCTTCCTAGGAGAGGTGCTCTAGCCCTCTGAACATCTTTATGGCTGCCTCTAGACCCACACCAGCAGGTCCATGTCCTTATGTTGCAGCCCCAGAGCTGAATGCAGTCCTCTAGATGGGGTCTCATGAGAGCACAGTGAGGATAAAAATCCCCTTCTCCATGTGGGGAGGTGCTGGTCATGCTGCTTTTGGTGCAGCCCAGGATACGGGTGGTTTCTGGGCTGTGAGTGCACACTGCTGGCTCATGTTGTCAACCTGTTCTGTCAACCTGTCCTGTCAACGGACACCCTCAAGTTCTCCTCCTCAGGGCTGCTCTCAGTCCATTCTCTGCTCAGCCTGTAGTTGTGCTTGGGATTGCGTTAACCCAGGTGTAGGAACTTGTCATTGACCTTGTTAAATTTCATGAGGTTCACATGGGCCCACTTTTCAAGCCTGTTACGGTCCCTTTGGATGGCATTCCTTCTCTCCAGCAGATTGACAGCACCACACAGCTTGGTGTCACTGGCAAACTTGCTGAGGTTGCACTCTATGCCCCTTTTTATTGCCTAAAGTCTCTGTGGAATGTTTGGTATTGTTTTGTGGTAGCTCTGGGCCTTCTTAAGCATAAAGGCTACTATGTCATCAGCTGACTTTCTCAGGATGGCATCAGTACCAACCAGCCTTTATCTTTTTTATTTTATGTGAAAAGACTCTTTTTACAAATGATATCAAAGAGGATTTTTCCATTCTCCCAAGCAAGCAGCAGTTCTTTGAACGACCCTCTGATAACTAATCTTCCAGGCTGATAACACTATAATAGACAATGGAAAGCAAGCTTTCTTCTTCACCCTTCCTTGAATACCTTGTTATTGTGTCTCAGTCCTAATCTGGAAGATTTATTTAATTCTTGACACTTAAAAAAAAAAAATCTTGTCTATTCTTGCTCTTATTCTTTTGAATATGCCTAAAATGTATTATTTCAAACATTTCTAATATATCAAGTACATTGGTCTCATATCAGGACTAAATAGTAGATGGAGAATGGCTGAAGTGTATTTAATTGCCATTAATCGGTATTGCCCTGTAACAAATCAGTCAGAGAAAACAGGTCAGGTCAGGTCAGTCTTTCTAAGACCTGTATGTTACACAGTTTGTAAATTTCTCATGCTTATTTCTAGTACCTGAAACAATGCTGTTTATTGTACAGTAATTTTATTATGAATTTTAACGCTTCTGTTTTTCTCTCGTTTCATTCAGAGGGCAAGCATCATATGAAAAGTTATCTTTGCACATGGGATTTAAAGCACAGGTATAAATTTGGTTTAGTTGTGTCATAGTGAAGCAAGGACTTGAACCCAAGATCCTTGAAACAGATAGGGCTAGTATTCAGAGGCCATTTATTCCCAGTTTTGTACTTTCACAACTAGCTCTGAAGAGGTGAAAGAGAGGTTACTTTAGCTTGTATTTATGGATATAAATGCAGTCTTTTTCAAGTATTTGCTTTAAGTATACAGTTTTATTTAATAGTAAGAATATCAATATGGAATGACTGAAATTTGGGTTATTTATGCTTTATTGTAGAGATATAGTTTTTAAGGTGGCTTAGTAGTTTTTAAGTATTGAAATTTAAGATAATTTTTCTTAGTAAGTGGTGTATATGCTATAGCATTTTAAGTAATGTGTTAGTGAGGCTTTCAAAATAGAACTAGTACTGCATAGACTCATGTTTATTTTCCAAATATTATTATTCTTATCTGTTTTTCATCTGTTACAGTGCTGTACAAATGTTATTAGAAATCACTGTTTCTTTAACTTGCCTATAAACCCATTTTCCAAGCGAAATGCTCTTAGTCCTTCAGATATGTGCATGCCTATCTATATGGTAGTTATTTGCTTCAGTAAGGTCAGCGAATTCATACATTAAAAATCAGCGTATATGTTTGTAGAATCAGGATCCTGTTATTTCAGGGCATCCTGAAGATAATTTGATAGTTAGATGTATGTGTGCAGAAGAAAAGAAATGTCCTTATCCCACAGGAGATCTGAACAAATGCTCCTATCTGAATGCATTCTACATCATGTTTTCTATCTGCTTAGTACAACTAATAATTATTAGTTTTATTAAAAGAAAATACCATGTATGACTAGTTGCTAATGACAACTGAATGTCACAAGTGACATTCACTTTGCTAGCAATGCAGGCAGGCTGAGATGGAAAAACAAGATAAATGTTACAGAAAGTCTCATATATCCGGGCTGCTCAGGAAAACCTTAAGAATGCCTTATTATTACATCCATGTGTTTTCCGGGTTTTATTTTCCTGAAGTTTCTGAGCATTGCAATACTTATACACAAGCACTGTTCTGAAGCAGTAGAATACTTTACTGCTTGTAATAAAGACTTTATTTTCTTAGTTTTTATGGTAACTGGTACACTTGGAAAAAGGTCTGCAGAACCAACAGGACACTCGATTCATGTTTTATATTTCTCATATTGGCTTATTTCCCATTAGATAATGACAGTCCTTTTACCTTCTAAGTAAATGACCTTTTAAGAACAAAGTTTCTGTGCTTTTAATATGACCGATAATATGACCAATATTTGACCTATAGAGGACTTCTCTAAAGCTAAATTAGCTTCCTAAATGTTTAATCCTGAAAATAGTTTCTCTAGAGTGGAAAAACCTGCAAATGGCTGTATGGCAAAAGTAAGTGGTGCTGATAAAAAAGCTTCATTCTGACCAGGTCTGTGGGCAGAACACACGACTGAGAAACATTTAACAATTATTTGATAAAAGGACAGAGTTCTGAGGTGATTTTCTGATGGGTTTCGTTGGGTTTTGTTAGCTTTTTTTTTCTTTTCTGTGTAGGAAAAGATTGTCAATTGCTAGAATAATCCTTCCGGTTTTATCCAATTGTATGAATACTTTAGAAGAATTATGTTTCTCATGTATCAATTTCAGATAATTCAGAACTATAACCTAATTTTGAGTAAGTATTTCCAAATATGTCAAGTTATGGCAAATAGGTGGGTAATCTTTTTTAATGAACAGTAGCTGGGTTTTGGATTACAGGTTCTCTTACCCAGTAATCCGCTTTTGTTACTGAGGTGGTGAATTTCACAGTACATTTATTTTTCCTTCTTATGTTCCTGGGATCACTGATCATGATGTGCTGTGGTATGGAATGCCCCTTTCACTAGTTTGGGTCAGTTGTCCTGTCTCTGCTCCCTCTTGGCTTCTTGTGCACCTCCTCACTGGCAAAGCATGAGAGACTGAGAAGTCCTTAATCAGGGTAAATGCTACTGGGCAACAACTAAAGACATCATTGTGCTACCAGCATTGTTCCCAGACTAAAGCTGAAACGCAGCACTGCACCAGGTGCTAGGAAGAAAAATAACTATTCCAGCCGAAACCACGACAAATATACGAATTCAAATTCATTTGTAGCTTGAAGCATCTCAAGATCAAGAACACCAAATGGCGGATGACGCCAGTGCTGCAGGAGGTGCAGGAGCGGCCCAAGGGGGCTTCCACGGTGGCTTCAGGACCGGGCTACGGGGCCGTGGGCTCAGCCATGGACGAGGCCACGGAAGAGGCCATGGGGCTCGCAGGGGCAAGGCCAAAGATAAGGAATGGATTCCTGTCACCAAGCTTGGTCGCCTGATCGAGGATGTGAAGATCAAGTCTCTTGAGGAGATCTACCTCTTCTCGCTTCCAATCAAGGAGTCGGAGATCATCGATTTCTTCCTGGGGTCCTCTCTGAAGGATGAGGTTTTGAAGATCATGCCTGTCCAGAAGCAGACTCAGGCTGGTCAGCGCACCAGGTTTAAGGCTTTCATTGCTATCGGGGACTACAATGGCCATGCCAGTCTTGGTGTTAAGTGCTCTAAGGAAGTTGCCACTGCTATCTGTGGGGCGATCATCCTGGCTAAGCTATCCATTGTGCCTGTACGAAGGGGCTACTGGGGCAACAAGATCAGCAAACCCCACACCATGCCTTGCAAGGTCGCTGGCCGGTGGGGATCTGTCCTGGTGTGTCTGATCCCGGCTCCCTGTGGCACAGGGATCGTGTCTGCACCTGTCCCCAAGAAGCTGCTGCTGATGGCTGGGATTGATGACTGCTACACCTTGGCCAGGGGCTGAATGGCCACCCTTGGCAACTTTGCTAAAGCCACCTTCGATGCCATCTCCAAGACCTACAGTTACCTGACTCCTGACCTCTGGAAAGAGACTGTCTGCACCAAGTCTTCTTACCAGGAGTTCACTGATCACCTGGCAAAGACCCATACCAGAGTGTTTGTGCAGAGAACCCAGGGAGCTGCTGTGGCAACCACTTAAAGTGGGTTTGGAGCAAGACAATAAAGTGATCAGTGAACAAGAAAAAGGGGCTTGGAGCACAAGCCCTATGAGGAGCGATCGAGGGAATTGGAGTTGTTTAGCCTGGAGAAAAGGAGACTATGGGGTGACTTTTTCACTCTCTACAACTTCTTGAAAGGAGGTTGTAGACAGGTGGGGGTTGGTCTC
>NDXB01015481.1:108222-126393 GCA_002631895.1 Agapornis roseicollis | reverse complement strand
TTTTTTTTTTTTTTTTTTTTTTTTTTTTTTTGTTTTTAAGGAAAGCCCTCTGATCTCTGTTAAGCTTTTGCTTCAAGAATGTCATCACCCAAGCTGTTATTTATAAAGGACGCAGAAAACACTGGTCGTATTGATGGCTCTGCAGCAGCTGATGGCCAACAGCCAGCCTTGCAGCTCCGCTTCAGGACTGCAGCTGCATGACTTGTGCAAACCAGGGCAACATTTAAAAGCTTGAGAACTCCTTTGTGCTGTTTGTGTTTGTTTCACCATATTTACTTGTTTCTAGTTTGGCAATCAAGCAAACAAATGTGTAGAAGCATAAAATGTATTGGAAGGCAATCTGTGTTATACAAGGCAACATAATGACACCAGCCTCAGTGCAATAGAGCAGCCAAACCAAACTTCTGTCACAGCATAGAGAGCTTCCTAGTTGATTTCCCTTGAAAGCATTGAAAAGTGATTTAAAAGTATACAGTGTGTATCCATACTGATGCTTTAGAAACTGTAATATGCAAAGGAAAATTACCAGTGTAGGGGGTGGGAAGGGAGAAACAGGGTTTCCTCAGGGCAGGTTTAACAGCAGTCAGTGCAGCAAGGCAGACAGGGAACTACAACAGCAATACCATGTGCTGCAGGAAACTTCCACAAAAACCAAGTTTCCTCCCTGGCATTAAGGGTGCTTAGCAAAGGAAATGGGAACAGAGATGATTTTTTAATATACTTTCTCAGACAGGCATCTGAGAAATATGTTTTTTTAAACTATCATATACCTTTCTGTATAAGCAGGAAGGCAGACAATTACAGAAATAAGGCTATACTGTTACAGCAGTTCCTGTCACTGGGGGAGCAGGGCATGCTTATCACACTGCCTGCTTTAGCCATCTTACCCAAATATGATCCAAATGATTGAAATTAGGAGGTTGACTTTATTATAGATATTTCTGATAAGCTGAAATAAGAGTACTGGGTGCACTTTCTGAGTGAGGGTGCTGATGGTAATACCAAAAATATACACAGCAGAAACTCAAATATGAGTGAGTTTGGATAGAGCCATATCAGCGAGATCCTAAATACACCTGACACCTGAATGCAGGAGGACAGACAGTTTTGGGCCTCAGCAGCCTCCTGCCATCCACACCAAAGCACTCCATCAGGTCTTCCCCTGCACTGGGATGCTGGTGACTGTCACCACTGCTTCTTAGCCACAGATGGCTTTTCCATGCAGCAATACCCAGGAAAAAAGGCACGAGATGGGAGTAAATAGGAAACTTTGCAAGGGGTTGTCAGCTGCTCCCGAACAGCTTTTATAGTGAAAATCCTGAGAGTTAAGAAATTCTTTCCCTCAGGTGCTTTGGTTTGCCTTTGGGGTTGAAAGGCTACTGACAAGAGTGACCAGGAGAGAAAACGAGTGAACATCCTTCTCTGAGAACAGGGAAGGTGAAGAGTAAAGAGGACCCAGTTTGCATACGCATGACACAGACGACAGGTTCCTGCCCAATCACTGTGTACTGACCACAGTGACCACATCTCTAATGGAACCCCACGCTCTCCTGATAATAAGCATCCCAGCCAGAAGGAACGTGACAGACTCGGGTTCAGTGACGGTTCATGATTCACAAACAGAGAGTTGCAAAAATAAGTAGCAAACATGAATTTCTCTGTATCTTTCTGACTCGGACAAGGACTTATAAAAATATTCTGTGTGTTCTGGCTCTAGTGGGAATGTTCTTCTGAGTTAGCCCCGGAGAATATTTAAACTGTGTTAATCTATCCTCAAGCCCTGCTTCTTAATACAAGACATTCCCAGAAAGTAATGGTTGAGTAGAGAGCTATGAGAATTGCAGCTACATATTAAATATACATACATATATATATATATAAATAGTTAATTTTGCTTCTCCTCAGTCTCCTCACGTATCACTTCAGCTTCCTTAATGCTGAAGTCTTTGGAGCAANAAACTGTGTTAATCTATCCTCAAGCCCTGCTTCTTAATACAAGACATTCCCAGAAAGTAATGGTTGAGTAGAGAGCTATGAGAATTGCAGCTACATATTAAATATACATACATATATATATATAAATAGTTAATTTTGCTTCTCCTCAGTCTCCTCACGTATTACTTCAGCTTCCTTAATGCTGAAGTCTTTGGAGCAGAGTCCATAACCATATTTGTCTGGGAAGTGCCTGGCAAAGCCAGGGAGCAGGAACATCACAGCTCTGCCAGTCCAGCACACCCCAGTAGCATCTCCCCAGATGCTGGTGTGTGCTCTGCAGCAGCTGATCAACATCTGCATGGGACACAGGGACTGTCAACATCAGGGGAAGCTGTAAAAACCTGGATCATATTTACCATCATTTTTACAGCCAGATTGTGTGTATGTTCAAGCCATTCTTTCTCTCGATGGTTATGCCCTACCCAAAGAGTGATGGAAATGCAACAATGGGGCATTCAGACCTGACTGCAGATCTCTGATCTGTTTGCCATATCGGAAACTCTCTGCTACCCACCAGAGTGTACTTTTTCCTTCACAGGGATNGAAAAAAGGCACGAGATGGGAGTAAATAGGAAACTTTGCAAGGGGTTGTCAGCTGCTCCCGAACAGCTTTTATAGTGAAAATCCTGAGAGTTAAGAAATTCTTTCCCTCAGGTGCTTTGGTTTGCCTTTGGGGTTGAAAGGCTACTGATAAGAGTGACCAGGAGAGAAAACGAGTGAACATCCTTCTCTGAGAACAGGGAAGGTGAAGAGTAAAGAGGACCCAGTTTGCATACGCATGACACAGACGACAGGTTCCTGCCCAATCACTGTGTACTGACCACAGTGACCACATCTCTAATGGAACCCCACGCTCTCCTGATAATAAGCATCCCAGCCAGAAGGAACGTGACAGACTCGGGTTCAGTGACGGTTCATGATTCACAAACAGAGAGTTGCAAAAATAAGTAGCAAACATGAATTTCTCTGTATCTTTCTGACTCGGACAAGGACTTATAAAAATATTCTGTGTGTTCTGGCTCTAGTGGGAATGTTCTTCTGAGTTAGCCCCGGAGAATATTTAAACTGTGTTAATCTATCCTCAAGCCCTGCTTCTTAATACAAGACATTCCCAGAAAGTAATGGTTGAGTAGAGAGCTATGAGAATTGCAGCTACATATTAAATATACATACATATATATATATAAATAGTTAATTTTGCTTCTCCTCAGTCTCCTCACGTATTACTTCAGCTTCCTTAATGCTGAAGTCTTTGGAGCAGAGTCCATAACCATATTTGTCTGGGAAGTGCCTGGCAAAGCCAGGGAGCAGGAACATCACAGCTCTGCCAGTCCAGCACACCCCAGTAGCATCTCCCCAGATGCTGGTGTGTGCTCTGCAGCAGCTGATCAACATCTGCATGGGACACAGGGACTGTCAACATCAGGGGAAGCTGTAAAAACCTGGATCATATTTACCATCATTTTTACAGCCAGATTGTGTGTATGTTCAAGCCATTCTTTCTCTCGATGGTTATGCCCTACCCAAAGAGTGATGGAAATGCAACAATGGGGCATTCAGACCTGACTGCAGATCTCTGATCTGTTTGCCATATCGGAAACTCTCTGCTACCCACCAGAGTGTACTTTTTCCTTCACAGGGATAATTCCGGGCTAGACTGTTTTGTTTCCCTGTGTGCTGCTACAGAGCTACTCAGCCATGTATGTTTTCCTGCGTGGGTGGAGATAATCTCTGTGCTTTTGCCAACACCTTAACTCTTTTGAAGCTAAGGGTCACATACAAGTACTTTCTGCTGTCAGCCTGTGCTTCAAAGTTATTTCAGACTTGCTTTGAGAATGGATTATTTTAACATACTTTATTATATAATCTTGTTGAAAGAACCTTCCTTCAAGTTTCTAAATACAAAGTTAGCTAATAAACCATGTGCTGTTTTTTCCCATGAGTTTGTGAATGAATAAGGGTGGAAGGTGGACAGATTTTCACGTCAGATGCTAATTCTGCACCAATTTCATGTATTTCCCTTGTACACGCAAACCTTCTGTTTGCCAGGTAAAAGAATGCACTGGCTTACAGTAGAGAGCCAAATATAGACAATTTCTCACTACCTTGCCTAAGCTTAAGATATCTCAGGGACCATCACCCCAAAAGTTCAAAGCTCATGCACCAGGTCTTAAGTGTCAGGCAACTAGCCCATATTTCTTTGGAGAAGTTGTAGATTTTGATCTGTCTCTTGGTATTTCCCAGACTTTCTTGTCCTTAGACATAGATGGGGAGAACTGTGATACCCCACAAGTTTCTGGAATGCAGTCCCTGATGCATTCTCATCCTACATATGTTTCCCCTTTCCATTTCCAGCCTGTACACCAGCCCTTCTCTGCACACCCATCCAGCCCCAGGTGTGCTCCTCTGCCTACTCAGGGAGTCCATGAAACTTCAGACAGAGTGGAAAACACTGAGGGCTCCTTTATCTGGTGTTGCACACAAAGACAGGAAGGAAGACAGATGATAGCGACCTGGAAGGAATGGGCTTTTTCTACTGAATTCCCATACCCAAGAGGTTAACCAAGTTATGACTAAGTAAGGACTGACAGTAAGTGTGGCCTCCAACATCCAGGCCAGCAGTATCAGAAGAGATGTGCTATTGCCAAATCATACTGCATGTTTTCACAGGAAAGTGGAAAAGACTGAAATGTGTATGAGCAACAGGAAAACACTCTGACAACTGGAAGTGTCTGTAATTTTCAACTTTTTATCCTAGCAATTATTTCATTGTGGATTTAAAAAACTATTTTACACAAAAGATTTTATTAATTTTTCCCTCAACATTTCAATTTTTCAGCAGCAATTTTATAAAAAGGGAAAAAAATTCCCTGCCACTGTCCCTCAATTTATTTTTTCAAACCTTTTTACTTCTTACTTATGCCTTATCTCTCCTTCTTCATTCCCTGCCTCTTGAGATAGAAATGCTGATCAGATGGGGTTTCCCTTCCAGACTGAGGAAGCTTTAAGCTTTGTAGGGCTTCTCTCGTTTCAGAGATCAGCTCACGTCCCAGCAAAATGCTATGAGCTACAGGAAAAAAGAAAACCAACCAATGAACAAATGTTGGCAAGACCGCAAAATAGAGTGTGTCTGTAGGAGGAATATATTCTCAGGCTGGGGAAATACTGAATTTTCACAACATTGTAGCAGATAATCTGGAGGAGGATGGAATTTTTTCCCTAGCACTCCCTAGTACAAATAAACACTGCTGAGAAAACAAACTTGTTTAGGTGAGAGCAGGTTGAATTAAACAGTGGTATCCATTTGTGGTCACCTAAAGCTGCTTCTATGCAGATCGCTTATCTTTGTTTACTGCTCTAAATTGCCTAAATGGTGTGAGCAATTCTGGGGATGGGTGTATGCTGTTTATGCCTTTGTTTGGGTTTGCTTGCCCTTGTCATACGGCCAGGGATAGATGAAAATAAGATTCCTGGCCTGACTTTCAGATCTCCTTTTCCCTCCTTTCCAACAACTGTGAAGGATACTTAGAGTACATTAGAATTTTTAAATCAGTAAATTACCCCTTCCCTATCTTGGGTATACTCTTGAATTAGCGCATAGTGTCTTACGTGCATGGCTAAAAAGAAGAAAGAAAAAAAGGATTGTGAAGGCAGCAGTAATATGCACATGTGGCCTTTTCACCACACATTATAGTCATGTGAGAAAGCAAACATCTGTTTGGCTACCAACAAAAATGGTAAAATCAAGCCCTGAGTAAAATCAAGCCCCAAATCCCTGCTTCATGAGGCCACATGATTTCACATTCTACCTTCAGAGCATGATCAGATCACTAAGCAAAGGTGACTTTATTTCACAGATATGTGCTGGATTTTCCTTAGGGCAAGGGTGGGATTCCCAGAGCATTCCATGTGTTGGAGATTTGCATCCCACCTTCCCAGTTTCAAAGCTTCTTCTGAGGAAAGTTCATTTGACAAGGTGCTCTAGGTAGGCTGCAGGGATAGGGAAAAAGAATTACTATCTTTTTAAACCTCTATTGCGAATGTAAAACATCTTCCATGTGCAGACTGACCCAAGAAGTAGGGGCTGTAAGAAAATTACTTACTTATATGTTCTTCACATGCCAGGAAGAGAAAAAAGTTATAAATAAATAAACAAACAACACCACAGCAGGGAAAGAAAACTCTGATGCAATACTAAGCTATCGCTCCAGAATTACAGGCTGCAGGATTGTGTGCTGATCTAAGAGAACTTGTCCTGTGCAGATCTACAGATCCATCTGCAAGTGGTGACAGAGATACTTCTGTTTCCTAAGGGTGAGCTAAGGCTAAACACATTCTTCCCTGATAATTGCTACAGTGTGAATACATACACCATGCCCGAGTCAGTGTCCAAGAGGGAATGATCAAAATCCACTGGAATGAGTGAAAGACTTTCAACTGTCTTTAATGGGCTTTGGAAGGGATCTTGAATCTTATAATTTAACATCCAAATAGATTTATATTTAAAATCATGAAAACAAGAAGTATTTTTAATGGCACTAAAAGGCCACCGGATGGACCGTTTCCAATCATAATCACTGTCCTCAAGTAAAAACACCATTTTACCTCAAGTAAAAACTATAAAGTCTTAAGATGAAACATACCAATAAGCTGAAGAAAATGTGAGCCATCCCTAGCTTTCCTCTTTTCATCCTCATTGCACAAAAGCTCTTAAAAATTGGTTTCAGTGTTTTTCTCCAGATTATAATCACTTTATCACCACTATAAATGCATCCTCAAGCCAAAAATTTGGTAGAACTGCACGGATAAAACAGGGCTGCAATTCAATTTGCTATACTCACAGAATCTCAGGTGCATCTCAGTCCTGGCCAGATGCACTTTTGGTGTCCCCATCATAAAATCAATACCTGGAATGAAGACTTGTGCAGTCCTCAGGATTGCAGAAGAAAAGCTTTCCTCTGTGACCTTTTTGTGTATCTATAGAAACAAGTTCTTTTAAGGATGCTATATAGGGCTGAGATAAAAAGGAACCATCATGGCTCTGTCCCTTGTTATTATGGTCTGTTTAGTAGCACCAACACCACAAATGCTCCAGTGCAGAGGTGAGCTCAAAACAGCACTGGATCTTGCTGAGGCACAATATATTGCCACTAGTGTGAAGCTGTATAGGTCCCATAGCATGATGTGACTTACAGGTTTAATCAAGTTTTGAATAGGTTTAGTGACCTTTTCTTTCTTCAAAAAGACAAGACAAAAAGAGATGGTGAGAAAAGGAGGGCAAAACCCACTGGGGAAAAGAGATTGTAAGTCGAAGCAAACCTATGTCTCTACAGCACTACATTCTCATTTTTATTATTATAATAGCAATCACAACTACTTTTTTATAGTTTTCCCCTTTAAAAACTAGTTCATAAACTGCAAGTGTCCTATAAATTTAATTGTAATTTTTTAAAATATTGTCATTAGAAAACGTATGTTTCTAAACTCTCCTTTTAAACTCTACAATCCTGCTCTAAGTATTTACTATAAAACTTTCATAAAAGCTGTGTATTGTGGGTGGGGAATAGAAATTAAAAGAGAGATGCTTTTCTTTATTTTAATGGTGTATTAAATACTATTTGCAGTTTAATTTTCTTTGCAGAACATTCAATTTACCAGGACCATGCCTACTTTAGAATGACATTTTTCAACCAAGTTTTTTCAACCTTGAACACACATGTTGGTTTTAAAGAGCACAGCACCCTGGCTAGGGTGATCCTACTGGTTCTTCCTGATTCTCCTGAACGTTTCTGTGTTCTTCTGACAGAGACAACTTGAAGTGCAGACTTGAGTCCAAAGCTTGGAAACATTCTGAAGATGGGGGTTTGCATCCTGTTCATTTCTATTTCTTCTAGATTTAGCTGTCCTTCACCTCTAGGTATTCTAATGTGGAATCATCTATCATGGGTGTTTTGGAACAAACATTGGAACCCAGTGCTCTATGGATCCATGTACTATGGCCTCTTGGAAGCACAATGGAATAAAGTATGATAGGAAAAGATGCAGGGTTTTTCTGAAATTTCCATATTTTTGAAACCAGATTATGACTCTTTGCTATAGCCTTGTTCTGTATTTTTATGAATGTTCTCCTACTACCATACATCACCATATATATATAATGGCTTGTCGTGGTTTAAACCCAACCAACCACGCAGCTCGTTCACTCACTCAACCCCCCTTTCTTGCCCTCCCCTGCTTCCAGAGAGATGGGGGGAGAATCAAAAGAATGCAACTTCCACATGGTTGAGATAAGAACAGTTTAGTAACTAAGGTATAACACAAATCACTGCTGCTACCACCAATAATAATAATGATAAAGGAAAAGAATACAACATCCCATCAACCACAACAGATAACTCATGACACCCCATCAACCGAGTGCTGACCGACCACCTTTTCCAACCACCCCGAGAGAACTAGGCCTTCCGGATCCCCCCCAGTTACTTCCTGGGCATGACGTGCTATGGTATGGAATACCTCTTTGGTCAGTTTGGTCCTGTCAGTACAGTCCTGTCCCTCCTTCCTCCTGGCTTCAACTCCTCCCCGGCAGAGCATGAGGCTCACAAAGTCCTTGGTCAGAGCAAACATCGCTCAGCAACAACCAAAAACATAGGCCTTGTCAGCCTTGTTCCCGGGTTAAGTCAAAACACAGCTACTAAAGAGAAGAAAAACTGACTGCAACTGCTGAACCCAGGACATGGCTTTAAGCTGAAAGATGGTAGATCTATATTAGATATATTATATCTTATTAGAGACACTAGCACAGGTTGCCCAGAGAAGTTGTGGCTGCCCCATCGCTGGAGGTGTTCAATGCCAGGTTGGATGGGGCTTTGAGCAACCTGGTCTAGTGGAAAGTGCTTTCCAACCCAAACCATTCTATGATTCTATGATATGGTTACATTTAAATTACTGGGGGAAAAAATAAACTTATCTGAAGCAACCACTAAGGATACCAACAGATATATCCTGTTTACCAAAACAATGTTTGAACAAAACTAAACTCTCAAACTCTAAAACTCTATGAAGCATAAAGGATATGCTAGGCTTATCTGTTAAGACTTGGCCTAAAAAGAATGACTTCTCAGGTGGCTTTCACATGCTACTTGCTTCATAACATGCTTTGGGATATTAATGGCTGTTTCAAAAGCGTTTCAAAAGCATTTCGAAAGTGGTATTTTTTTTGAAATTTAATTTAACTTAGAGCTCTACTAGTATATAACCTATTACAAAAGCTCACTAGAAGATGGGTAAAAAAAAGTAAAACTGCTCAGTGTTCAAGTCCTTCTCTGGACTTGGTTTAGTCATGACTCAATAGCCAGACTGACTACCAGCAGATTACCAATCATTTCCCTCAGAAAAGGCTCTCTAGCACCTGGAGAGTTACTCCAGAATCACAGTCCCTTCTTTTTTGTGTGAGTTTCTTTAGTCTACCACTTAAGGACACTTTAAAAAACCCTGTGTTTATGTAAAATACACTTTAAAGACATCATCTAATGAAAGTATATGCTGAAGACAAAGTTGCTGCTGCATATAGGTATTAAACAATCAAAACACCTCTTTTTTGCTAGAGACCATATGCTGGGATCCACATATAGGTACTGAAAAGCAGCTCAGAATTCATAGCAGGAAATGATGGGAGAGAAATGCTAAGAAAACCCTTATTGCAACCCCAAATCCCCAGACTACTGTTTTACTTCTACTGGTGAGTATTTCCGCTTATGGATTATGTCCATCATTGATCCTATCTTTGGTATTTCTCTGATTACACAGCATGGGCCTGTATTTGGACTCTGGCAATCCTAATTCTTGATGTTAATGAATGGCTGCAGAAGAAAATAAATGTGTGACAGAAATCTACACACAATGATTCCAAAACTTATCAGCACTTTTTAGGACTTAATTAATTATATGGTGAAAAATGCCCCATGAGCACCACCATCTTTCCACCAAGGCTGTGTAGGACGTAATGAGTGCATTTCTTTGCTTCCCTGATTCTGCTTTCTGCATTTTTCTGACAGTTTTACATTCCTGCCTGCCACTGCCCACAAGTGTATTTATTTCTTTGCTGCCCAGTTTTAGTCAGCAGAGGAACTGTGTCATGTACTGTGCACTCACTGAATATGTGCAGACATGTACATGTTTATGAGATTAACAGCCTCCAGAATCCCACTGAATCTGAATTCCTAGCTCTGAGTAGCTATTTCCATCAGTATATTTGGATCCCCTTCATGAATCCCCAGCTCCACAAGGTGGCTCTCGATTCCTTTAAAAATAGCATTGTGCTTCTGGATTAAACATATCCAAGAGTGATCTCAAAAACACTCTTGAGGGCTCTACAGAGGCACAACACTATAGTAGAACCCAAGATCCCCTTTAGTATGGTCTGTATTTTTCTTTCAGTAAAGCTGGAAACTAGACAAAGTTTGACACTATTAAGGTATAGAAGGAATGTTTCATGTTAGCTGTTCAGTAAAGCAAAAAGGAGAAAAAACAACAAAAAACCAAAAACCAACCCCCAAAAACATTACACATGCCTGGAATGTGAAATGGGACATAAAAACACCCACTTCCTGCTCTGCTCCTTTTTGGCCGCTAAGAAAGAATCATAGAATCATAGAATAGTTAGGGTTGGAAAGGACCTTAAGATCATCTCGTTCCAACCCCCCTGCCATAAGCAGGGACACCTCACACTAAACCGTGTCACCCAAGGCTCTGTCCAACCTGGCCTTGAACACCGCCAGGAATGGAGCATTCACAGCTTCCCTGGGCAACCCATTCCAGTGCCTCACCACCCTTACAGTAAAGAACTTCTTCCTTATATCTAACCTGAACTTCCCCTGTTTAAGTTTGAACCCATTACCCCTTGTCCTACCACTACAATCCCTAATGAAGAGTCCCTCCCCAGCATCCCTATAGCCCCCCTTCAGATACTGGCAGGCTGCTAGGAGGTCTCCACACAGCCTTCTCTTCTCCAGGCTGAACAGCCCCAACTTTCCCAGCCTAAAGATCACCTTCTTTCCCAGAATTTTCCTTCACCTACTCTGTATCTCTGTATGATTGGATTAACATAGTCACCAGGCACTGAAAGGTGCAACCTCTGCTAGTATGGACACTGAGATAGTAGCTTGGTGCTCTTCAGGAAAGAGATCCTGCCTTTGAAGGCCAGGACCCATAATGAGGTCTTCACTTGATTCCAGACAGGATTTCAGCATCCTCAGGCAGAACTCTCAAATCACTTCATTACTGACCACGTTAGCATAGCTTCAGATCAGATAAGGATGTTGAAGCCAAAGAGTTTTACCTCCTGGAGCATCTCATCTAAATGTGAGGTCCTCCCCTGTGGTCTATTGTCTCCAAACACCCCTGGATGGGTGATCATCACAATTACCAGCTCTCTGTGGCATGGAGAATCACAGAAGAAACTGGAATGAGACTGCAGCACTGCAATGTGTCTGTGTGAGACAGGTTGGGCTGCAGCCCATGTGTAAAGCAAAAGCTGATGGCATAAACCCCACCTCAGTGTCTAAGACTAGATGAACCTGCACCCTATTCCTGGGTGCAGTATTGCTGCTTTTGGTAGTCAAAATTTCGAATCCATGCTGCTCACATACTAAGAACAGCTTCAGAAAACCCAAGTAAACTTGGGAAAAGAAGTTTCCTGCTTTGTGTTGTTTTGGGTATTTGAGGTAGTATTTTCACGTTTTCCACAGCAGGGGTAAATATGGATTTAAAAAAAAAAAAGAAAACTTGAGGGCTGAATCTGTATAATAAACAGTATCACAAGGCAATGCTGGGTGTGTCCAAGCTGTAACGATAAACTCATTCTTCTTGTCGCTTCCTTCAAAGCTCCCCTGAGCTCAGCCGCTCCCTGGTTATGCTCCTCTGCCAATCTTGCTGCAACCCCTGTGCTTCACTGCTGTTCCCACCTCCTCCTGTCCTTTCTCCTGCTGGCTCCTTACACAATTCTCTGCACCTCTGCCTCCACTGCATGTCTGCTTGGCATAGGTTTTCCCCGTGATCCTTTCTTAGTGTGGTCTGTTCTCAAGATCGGTTAGAGGAAAGCTATCTGCTTCTTGGTTTTCTAATGTGCCCTTTGTTTTCTGTCTGTCTTTAAACATGATTTCTTCCATGGAGAGATGGTGCAAACATGAAATTGTGGGTGCTAATAACTGCGTATAGTTTCTATCAACTCGAATCTGGTAGATCTGCCCTGTGTTCATCTGCACAATCTCTGGAGGAGCTGAGGTTGGTTTTCTGTGCTTTGTAGTAGGTGCCTGACAATGGGCAAGGACTCTGGGGAGAATCTCTGCTATGGAAGTTCATATCCTGGAGCCAGCACAAATTTCATGAACAATATCCCAAAGGATAAGCCAAGGGATATGTCTTTCAGTCCAATATGTCGTTTTTACATTTTCACATGTAGAAAGGCCTCAGTCAAGCGGCAGAAATGTGGTGTAAGCAATGAAACTCAGTTCATTAAAAATTCAAATCAATGGAAACAACAGGACGTATTATTTATCTAAGCCTCGAATCAATCTGACTACTATGCATAATGATCTTAATTAGAAAAGTGAGCCCAAGCAGGAAGACAGTCTGTCTCCTGGCTTTGAAATTATCATACCCCTATCAGTATGCTTGGGTAACTTGTAATTAGGGACAAAGGTTACCCATAATTTTATATGCTGAAAAACCGGTTTCACACATGTCATTTCAAAAAATATTTAAGAAATAGATATAAGACTTGCTACCCCTATTATGCTTTGATTTTTTGCTACTAGATTATCACTCTGCACTAATTAGTTGATGGTCTTAAGAAATACTGATAGAAGCTGTGCATTTATATACAGCCTGGATAAGTAACTAGTAAAATCAGTACTGATCTTTGTATAACTTTGCTTCTAAAGTTCGGTAACTTTTCCTATCTCTGTTCCACCTGCATGGAAAACGGAGCTCAGAGAAGTAGCATGGGTAGTCCAAAACCAGAGTTAAGTGCTTGCCTGTTCTAAAACTTCACTGGCATGTTACACCAGTATGCCCACAATAACACCAATACAGTTACCTCTGCACTTCTCTTCTTGCTTGTCTTCAACTGCTGCCATCAAATATGATGTGTCCTGGTTTTGACAAATTGGCAGAATTTTGTGATTAACTTTCTTTCATATTTTTTGACCAGCTGTAATTAGAAAACAGAAGACCTAACTCTGAGGTCCATCCTCATCAAAGCAGTCTCTCCCATGTTTAATTTAAACAAGTTACTCAATATAGTTAAACCCACTGAGCAGAGTCCTTGTGTGCTCACAACACTGAGCCACACAACAAACCCTACTCTCAGTAGCAGCGACGCCTTATCTTCTGAATTGGAACTCAACTCTTCCTATTTCATCACAGATACAGCTACCCTGATTTTCTTCAAGGTAGTATTTAATCTTAGAAATTCATTAGGAGAAGATCAAACTTTTTCTGTCACAAGAAACGGCCTTGCTTTCCCAGAACAATATTTCCACAAACAAAAAATATGGAAATTAGAATCACAAGCAGGATCTGTTTCATCAAAGTATTAGCCGCATTTCTGTGAGGCTGACAATCACCTTTTTAACATGTCAGGAATTATATGCGTAATTCTCTTTAATGGGTGTTACAAATGTTCATCCCACACTGAAAAAAGATCACAGTTGGTATGAGTAATAATTTTTTTCTTGATCATAAACAGTTCCCCTCTAGCTCTGTACATATCCTCCAACATCAATGTAACCACAGCTGTCAAGGCAGCCTCACCTCTTTCTATGTATATTTTAGCTTTAATTTTTTCCCATGCTTTCACTTAGTGGACCTTTTTTTTTATGGGGCCTAAACCTGTTCTCCAGTTTTGTGGGCAAATTCACTGCAATAACAGATCTCTGTGTTTAGGCATCTTTAAACATTATTATTAGTGTGCAAGAAATTAGAGACCTACATCAAGATCTGGAGGTTTGGGTTTTTTAATTGAAAGTGAATTTTGGATGATAGTTTCTTTCATTTAAGGATCTCGAAGCACTTTCTATAGTTAAAGTTCCTCTTCCACCAGCTTCGGCAGAGACTCAACAGTCGCCTGCTATGTGTACCTGGCCAGGGCAACCGAGGGTGAGGATGCAGGAGCTCAATGCAGAGGCATGGCAGTGGGCTGGGGCTGGAGCGGCATGTGTCCCTTCTGGTCCCCAGGATACTGCAGTGGGGAAGTGTCCCATGTCCCCACAGAGATGAAGCACACGTCTCCTCTGTGAGCACTCCACGTCCCTTTGAAGCACCCGTGCCCCCCCCCCAGTGACGTCTGCAATGTCTCCCCTGAGGTGAAGCACCCATGTCCCTTCACAGATGAAGTTCCTGTGTCCCCTGCGTAAAACACCAAATGTTTCCTGTGAGGTGAGGCACTCATGCCTCCTCAGTGAAGTACCTCTCATCCCCATGAAACACTCATGTCCCCTCAGTTACATCTGCAATGTTTCCCCTGAGGTGAAGCACCCATGTGGTCCGGAACCACTGCGGCGGGCGCAGCCACGCAGCCCCCCCGCCGCGCCAGCTCAGGCAGAGACCCCTCAGTGCACATCAGCCGCCCCGCCGAGAGCTCTGCGAGAGGAGAGGGAATAGGATAGGGTTCCGGAGCGGGCGGGAGATGGCGGTCTCCCAGCCGGCGGCAGGCCTGACTAACCGAGAGGCCGAGGATGCCCGGCCCAGCGGCGGGCGCGGAACTCAAGTGCCAGGGCTGCCGTTTCCAGGCCGGGCTGCGGTGTCGGCGCTCGGCGCGGTTGCCATGGTGTGGGCCCCCGGGCGGCTGCCGGCATGGACGAGGAAAGCACGGTGGGGGTCGGGCGGCTCCGCGGCGCAGGGAACGGTGGGGGCGGTTGGTTTCGCTGGGCCGGAGGGCGTTGGCGGAGCACGGCGGCTGCAGCCGCGTGGGAGGCGCTTCCCCGCCGGGCGCTCAGCGGCTGCGGGCTGGGGGTAGGTCCGGAGGAGCTTGGCGGCTCCGGCGGCAGAGCGGAGCCGCCGCTGGGCGCTGCCTGCCCCAGCCCGGTCCTGCCCCGCCCCGCGCCGTCCTGTCCCGCCGGCGGGCACGTCCGGGACCTGGGGCGGCGGGCAGAGCCCTAGCCGGACCCCTCGGTACGGCGGCTGCAGCGCTGGTGCTTAACAGCCGGCGGTGGCGGGTGCTTTGTGCGGCTGGGGCTCGGTGAGGGGCCGGAAGAGAGCTGCCAAGCTCGTTCATGTGGGTGCTTCTGAAGTCTCTCCCGGCATATCTCCGCACCCACTTGTGCAGGCCTTCTTCGCTGCTCATGTTTCCTCACAGTTGTAGTTATTTTCTCTTCCATGTCCTGCTCTCAACTTTTTTTTGTTTCTGCTTCCGTTTCAGATGGATGGCTTTTATCAGCCTATGTCATGTGTTGTTCCCCTTGTTCTACTGTTCACATACCCAAGAGCTGATGTTTGCCAGCTGAAATTATTTGTTCACAGTTATCAATGACTGATAGCAAATGCTATGATTACTTTTTATCAACCAGAGCTAACATAAAAGGCATAAATATTCTGTATGAATAATCTCCAAAGCCTAGTAATAACACTATTTATTTTACTTGAACACATGTGAAACTGTTCGTGTTTTTCCCTCTTAGGGAGATTTTAATGAACGCTGTGCCCAGTGTTCGGAAGTGAACTGGGGTCTCACTGATGGAGGCAGATTTTATTGCAGATCTTGCCACAATGTTACTGAGGTAAAAAACCTAAACTACTGGTCTAGAGAAAGGTTCATTTTGGTTGCATCTTGGTTTTATGTTAAGAAAATAATTAAGATTTTTCTCGTTGGCATTAGAAGTTGAAGGTAGTGTTGCAGTTCTTCCTTTTCACTCTTTACTAGACGCTGTTTAAAAGTAATGTTCCTCAAAATTACAAGATTTAAAATGAGCTGTCTTCAAATGTTGTGTTGCTATAGCCATAGTATAGCTGTCTAGATGCCTTGGAAGTACTGCCTGGGTACTGCTGCACTTCAGTACAGTACCAGGGAAGGCAAACCCTGATGTATGCCCCTGTATGTCCAGGATAGTAATTCTCTTTTTTTGCAGTTTCTGAATGAGAAGTTCAGAATGTTCTGTCTCCCTTTACTTTAGGAAATTTGAACAAGTTCTGTCATTATGTTTTATGAAGGGGCAATCTACACAAGTTAGGCCTGGATTTTTTTCTTCCTCTGTTTTGCAGAGAACTAGAGAAGTTGTAAACACTGATTTTATTACTAACACAAGAGTCCAGACGATCTCCAAAGGTTCAAAAAAGCAGGAAAAAACTGGTATGTATGAATTTATCTCTGTATTTTACGTAAGAGTCACTGCTCAGCCAGGGTTCACCTAGCCCATTATGTCTTTGATGACGACCAAAAGCAGATAGCTAGGAAAGACTGTAAGAACAGAAACAAAATACAAAACCCCAGATGCTGTCACAACCTTCAGTAGTCACATTTTGGTGACTTCATGAGCCACAGGTGACCTCTGTGAGCCTGATGGTGGATTCTGGGGTTGGTGTTTTAACAGAGCTCTATGTCTCTTATTGCCACTTTGATGTGTGGAAGCCAATACTCAGCAAAGATAATGGTGGTATGCATTCAGATGTGGTTATCCCTTTGTTAGTTCCTTGTGATGGCAATCACAAATCCAGAAGAGTTGTCTGTCATCAAAAGTGAGATGTGACAGTGGTCCAGGTCTGAGAATGTCTTGTCAGTCTGGCTTGCAGCACAGGTACTTGGGTAACCTATACACAAACCAACACAGAAGAGATTTCATGCAGACAATAGCTAAACCAATTTTACATCTTTTATCCAGAGTAATTTTTATACTTTTAATGATGCAGAAGAATAGTAGTCATTATGTATGATGATATATGCCATAAGGATAAGTTATGGTAAGGCAGCTGCTGAAGCTATGTATGTGTCCTGTGGTGGCTGGGTAGATGTTTTACTGTTGTGGCCACTTTCAAAAAGCAGAAATGCATTACAATGCTAAACGAAGCACTGCATTGTTTTTGCCTCTGATATGCTGATCTATCTTCCCTGTGCTGTGGTGACAGTGGGTTACTACATTCATTCAAAGAGAACAACTGTGTGGAAGTGAAGAGTAAAAAGCGGAACAACTGTAACACCTTCACTTGTCTTTATTCTGTATTACTCCTGAAGTCTGAGCTGTGCACTCTTGCATTAGCCATCCCCCAAGCTTCTTAAGAAAGAAATCCTTAGCTTCACACAGTCTTTTCTGTGGGTGCAATTAAATTATGCTGTGGCACCTTATTTTCATGCATTTATAGGAGTCAGCTGTATCTGTGGTTAATAGTTAAAGCCAACACTATTAAAGCAGAGCAGAGGCTTTGGGTAGTTAACTTCTAAGGTAGTAAGATGCAAGGTGTGATTGGAAGAAAAAATAGTGAAACGGAGGCATGGAGGGAATGAAAAGGAAGTTGGGAAATGGAGAGAAATTGTCTAAAAACAAAAGCCTGTAGAAAAGGAGTTGTAAATATAGAGAGGTAAGGGTGAAAACTAAATGTAATGCAGTCCAAGAGAATAGGTTGGAGCAAGCCTGCCCCTTGTGAAATTCATGTTGTGCTAGAAGTTCGGAATATCTGTAAAGGTTTCTTTCATTTAAATGTGTAAGATTGAGTGGGAAAGGATGGTGAAGGTTGTGGTGATATTGGTTGTATTTTTGCCTGACTCACCACTGTAATGTGTTCCAGCTTTCTGTGCTCAGGGATGGGAAAGAAGTTGTATTTCGCTTTAATGACAGGTTCTCAGTTATTTTAAAACTGGTCACTTAACCACTCACCACTTGATTACAAATGCCACACCAGAAGTTATACTGAAATATGTTGTTCTTTGGAAATGTGTGGAGAACAGTGCTTGTTCAGTAGCTTTTCTTCTTGATTAAGACTGTGAATAAATGGGAGTTAATGAAGTATATTCAGTGTGGCTGGTCTCTGCTTTAGGATCTGAAATAAATTATTAAATAGAGAGACCTGTCTCTGTCCTGATACCAAGAGACCAGAATATTAAGTGGAACTAAGTGCATGGAAGGTAAAAAAACCCCACAAAACAGTACAAACAATAAGAATAAAACACTTTTTTTTTTTTTTTTT